>CABEEJ010004311.1:42150-56683 GCA_901482245.1 Timema douglasi
CAGTGATGGGTTTAACACACTTGCTATTAATGGCCTAATTTAATTGGTAAGATCATAAATAATATAAAGGTATATATGTAAACCCAATATGTTAAAATACTTCAATATTATAATCAAAGTAGGCCTTTATAAATAATAATCACCATTAGTTTGGAGAGTATGAAAAAACCACAACAATAAATAAGTTTTAAGAATCACCTTCAGTTCACTGAACCTTCGAACCTTTACCTCCCAGTCAAAAGCCATCGAGTGCAACGCACCATTCCGCCACTGGTGCGGCTAATCTGATTTTAAAGCACTTCAGTAAATTAAAAATATTTGCAATGTTACCGAATCAGCTCGTCACTGACTACTTGACCTTCCCCCCACCCCCACAAAAAAATTGTCACGGAAGGAAGTGGATGCTACGTGGGTTTGTTTGCGTCATCATAGGTTAAAAGGTGGAGCAATAGTGTACTCGGGACCACACAACTGGTCCACTAAGCATTCACTACGTTCTCGCATACCGTCCTAGGTGCTTCTAAGTATTCTGAGAGTGCGTGTTTATAGATTGGTGAACATGGTGAAGGTGATTAAAGAGGGCCTTATTAGCGAGGTTCAGTCAAGACCAGCTTTGTGGAGGGAAGACCATGCGAATTTCAGAAGACGGGATCTTACAGACAAACTTTGGGAAGAAGTGGCCGTTTCTTGTAATATATTGAATGGTAAGTACCTAATAAGTAGTAAGCAACTAAAAAAATGTGTCTCCAAGAAAATAATTGTATTAAAAAGTTTTTTATTTAGCTACTCATCCAAAGACATAATCATACTGCAGATCCGAATCAACCGTATATGTGAATACTGTCCCTCTGCTAATTACACGCTCGCTTGCTCGCCAGTTTGGCCACCCAGTCGCTCGCTCGCACGCTTGTCAGTCTGGCCGAACCCTTAGGGGGAAAAAACTGTCTATAATTTGCATGAGATGCTTTTTTGACCTCTGTTTGAGGTTTGTATAACTTAACAGGAACACAAAAAAATAATTAAACATTATAATAGAAATGGGCGATAAATCACCGATTGTGATATTTTCACTGATACCATATGATCACTGCTACTAACAGTGACTTGATCTCAAAAGTATCGGTGATTGAGATATTGGTGATCGGAGATACTCCATACTCGTATCAGATGGCAACAGTTACTCGAGCTACAAAGCTAGTATTGCTTCTTCTAGACACGCGAGTAAATACTCGCTTTGCAACCCTTGTTATTCTTTTATTTTCTACTTTCTACCAGTTAATTGAGTATCAACCTTATTGAATGACATGTTTTACATGTTATTTCTATTTAAAATACTTGATCTCGTAGAGCTCATTTATCAAAAAGAGTTATCAGATTACTACATAAAAATGACTTTAATGGTTTAAATGTTTCATTCACATGTTTTCAAAACAAAATATTTGTTGTTAAGAACAAAACCGAAAAACTTGCTTACTAAGCAAATAACATTTCAGTTTCTTTTTGAAAGTAGGCTACGAAAAAAACATTTCTTTTTTTGGGTGAGCCTATCTCAAATATCACTAATAATAAATTAAAATAAGTAACCAAATATAAAATATATAAATAAACCTTAAAATTTACTATGTGTTGATGATCCTAATAATCCTATAGTCTAATCTTAAGTTTATTTGCTTCTAATATATGTATTGTTCATATATTAGATGTACGGTATTAAAATAAAATAACACAATATAATATATGACTTGCATTCCAAACAACATTTTCTAAGCCAATCGCCATTACGTTTTTTTTTCATTTATAATGTAACATAAATTTTAACTGTAGTAAAACAAATCACTAAATAAATTACACAATTACAAGAGTTTCTCATAGTACCTCAAATAAGTTTTAATAATGGTATTCAAAGTTTAACATAATGTTTGTTGGACCACTAATTTTGCCCAAATTACATAAAATTTCACTATAAAATATTAAATATCTTTTGCTTTCTCTTTTTATCAATTGTATGAAAATCTTAAAACGCATACTTTTGTATTGACTGTACATTAGTCAGGCAACATGAAACCCAGATGAAACCTGAAGATTAGGTAGCTGTATGTCGATTGTCAATGTCAGTGAGGACAGGAAGAGTTTATGTTAGGCCTTTTAAGTAACAAATTCCATTGCAAGCCACCAAACACCCAAGTAATTAGTTTCCTTCCAACCGATACTCATGGGACTATTCGAGTAAATACTAAATACCCAATACTCATAAATACTCCATACTCCATACTCGATTGTACTCGCCTACTTGGTTAGCAGCTAAATACTAGCTTTGACCGTGGTTGGAAAGTGAAAAAATGTTGGTCCATCAAAAAACTGTGAATACAGACAAGTCACAGTGAAAAATCACTGGTATAAATCAGTCACTGTATTCACTGATAAAGTAAAATCACTGTTTTGCCCATTTTTACTTTATAGCATTAAGGTAAGGCGCCACAGACACCGGACTGGACTTGACTTGACATGACTGGACTTTACTTGACATGACTGGACTAATGCGGATATGCGCCACAGCGAACAGACTTGAGTTGACTGTGTAGTCTAAAACATCTCAGTTTATTCTGTATTTCTCTCAGCATAATATGAATTCCAGTCAAAAGTTATTGGATTTAAGTTCTGAATCCGATTAAGATGAAGATTTTTTGAATTGTTGCGCATTATTGCCATCGAAAAAGAAGAGAACTGGACTGTCTATAAGTTGCTCTTCCAAAGACATTTTAAAACTGTTTTAATAATATTAGAATGTTTTAAAAATTGAGTTTTATTATTCGAGAGCTTATTTTTTAAAAGAATATATATACACTTTAGATAGAATTGTAAATACGAGTGCCTTAGATTTGTACTTTTAATACAATTTTAAATATGAACATGCTAGACGTAGAGTATGTAAACAACTGCTCACGTGCTAGAGATAGTGTTGCTAAGAGTGGTGGGGGAAACAGACTCAAGTTAGTTTTCCAATTGGGACCGTACACGACCTGACTCCGGTCGGCAGATTATGTCAAGTCCAGTCGAGTCTGGTCGCAGTGGCGCCTAGACCACAAAGAAACATTATGTGGAAAATCACACTGGACTCAAGTCATGTCAAGTAAAGTCCAGTCCGGTGGCTGTGGCGCCGCAGCTTTACTTTTCAATGTTGTCAAATTTCCACTTAATTTCATGATGACCCGACAATGTTATAATTTAAAATAATAATAGTAATAAAAAGGAGTATAATTTTTATTGCAAAATACCAACTAGGCCTAGTTTGTTTTTTATATTAGAAATGCATATTGCTATCAAAATAATATTGTTTTTATTTTAAAATGTATACAGTAGGCCTAATTTATGTTTGAAAATGTCATGCAAATGTCCTGTAAATGACAGTGGAATGCTCCCATTTTTGACTAACCCACTCTTAGTGTGTAAATGTGTTTTGTCCTATTTTAATAAATAAAATAGCTCTATGATTGTAAAATTCTATAGATTTTAATTTTTTTGTGGATTAATTTTAAATATTACCGGCTAGCATATATAATTTTATTTTGTAATGTTGTATTGTTTAATTGTTAAAATGAAAGTCTGACATGTTCTATATCCCTTTTACCTTTAGAGAGGATCATAGGAGTGGATAATAAATAAATAAAATACCCCTCAAAAGATCTTGAAATCAAGCCATATAAGAACTATCTAGCACCATCGATCCATACGATTATATTTTTGTGTTTCAACCACACAAAATTTGGTTATTTTTATCATTTTATTTAAAAAAATAAGTAAGGTAATTGTAGCAAGAGATATAAAAATTTTAATTAAGATAGCTACTTAATAAGTACAATTAAAAAATCCAATTTATTCAAATTTGAGACATGAAGGTCTGTTTTACTATTCATTTTCTAATGATTAGGCACAAAGTAAATATGTAATTTTAATATTTTGTCTTAGGAAGCATTTAAAAAACCTATAATGTAGGATGAAACGAGTCAAAAATAGCACATGAAAGTTCTAGTCCTCAATAAGTGGAAGGAAATTTAGTAAATATTTTCTTCTGGGGGAAAACAAGCTGATATGAATTACAATAAGATCATTCAAGCCCGAGTCTTAACTTTGGTAAGGCAGATTACAATAAGATGAACAAACGAACTTTATCATCAACTACCATCTTGAAACAATGAAACGAAAGAGTGGCGTCATAGCAAAGAAAAAAAAATTATTACAAGTCTTGAAAAGTAAAAATGAAAGCCAAATAAATATGTAGATATTCATGACGTAATAGAAATCCAATTATTTTAAATTTAAGTTGTAAACAATTAAAGAAAATAAATCTCGAGGTCGAAACAGCCAATTAAATAAGTAACAATTTCAACGATTTGCTGAAAGAATAGAATCTAAAATATCAACAGAAATTCAACCACCACAAACTTATATCCGCAATGAGAATAATTTAAAAATGGTTTATGATGTATTCGGATGAAAACAAACTAATAAATATATTCATCTAAAAGTCTGAATAAGTCCAAACAAAGACCAAACCAGAGACAAGTAAGACCAAAGACGACATCATAGAAAAGAGTTAAGTGTATAAACGCCGCTTCAACGTTTACAAGTAGAACAGAACCGCTAGCGCTCGTGGCGTTAGTACAGTAAACTTATTTATTCGAAGGAAGAAGTTATAAAACATTTTTTTTATTTCGGAATGTTAGTTAATCAATTCTTATATAGGATTCAATTAAACGTAACTAAATCCATTATTTTATAAATAAACTACATTATAAAATGTAGAATCTAGAAAATCCAGCTAAACTCCTTGTTTAAAATAAGTTAAAGATTGCTAACAAAATGGTACTGACGAATTTTACATAGAATTAACACTGCCTCCTCTATGGACGATACGTCTACGCATGTGCATTCCTTTGTGACGTCAATATAAGCTTTCATTGCGATAATACCCAAACTAGTTTACTGTTTATGGTATAAGCTAGTCCTATAAAAGTGTCCACACCATGGAAGATATGAAAATATCATAAACATATTCCATAAACAGATGTGCTGCATGACCCTTTTTGGATCAATTTATTATAAATCGTTGACTTAATATTTTATAAATTGTCACCACAAATAAGTTGATTATTTTTATATTTCTTGTTTTAAGAGTTGTTATCATTACAAATTTGAATAACCCTTATCAAACATGTAGGGGAAATCAAAAAGATATTATCAGTAATTTGAAAGAGACATTAAAAATGTTATTTATTATTATTGTTATTATTATTAATTATTATTAATAATAATAATAATAATTCTGTCTTATAGCAGGTCCATTAATTCAGCTTCCAGAATTTTCTTCTTTCCTATAAGTCATCAAAAAATTGTACTCCTCCTCTTTCCCTCTACTATTCCTTCTATGACGTCCTGCAGAAGACAGTTCCTCCCAAGGATGTGTCCTGTTAAGTTTGATCTGTACTGAAAAATAACATTAAAAGGTGTTCTTTTCTCATCCACCCACTCTTTTTAAATTGTATCATTTGTCACCCTATTTGTCCACCTGCTTTTTTCAGTACTCTCCACCACCAAATTTCAACGCTTTCCAAGTATATACTTTCCCTCTTCCTGAGAGTAAAAGTTGCTAATCCATGAAGCGCGATATTCCAAATGTAGCATTTCATCAGTTTCTCTTCAGTTACAAACTCAACTTGCTGGTCAGTAGGAAACTCTTGTTGAAAACTTCCTTGGCCGTGGCGATCCTCGAACTAATTTTCTTGGTGCAGCAGGCATCCTTTTTCAGCAGAATTATCAGGTACTTGAACTTGTTTGTTTTCGAACTTCTGGTTTCCAATTTATATTTTCAGTGGCTCTTCATTTTAGGCCTTCATATTAATATTTAATCACTGAATATTATTATTTTTTTAAATTATACATATTAACTTGTGAGTCAATACCTTATTCTAATGATAATCTAATACTCACGGACTTTAAAGGTTAAAATAGGATGTGAACATCCAAAGTAATTTTTAAATTCTGCCTTCATTAATGTGGATTCCTCGTTATAAAATCATCAAATATAATTAATTTTCATTTACAATTTATATGTCACTGACAAGTTTTATCAGGAAGCACGTGTGAAGACAGGAGACTTTGGAAAGATATACAGGAAAAAAGAGTTGACATGGTAGGACATATACTGAGACATGATAGTAGTGATGGGCTCAATCGAGTGATTCGATTATGTTGTGTAATCGGGAGTACTCAATTCTTTCGGGATTACTCGAATAACTTTACTCGGACCATGTTATTATTTTATTTTCTCTTTTCTTACCAGCAAAGTAAAAAATCGACCTTATTAGCTGGACTGTTTATCACATATATTTAAAAGACATAAAATACCCATATAACTCATTTTTCATCAACGGTTTCTGCTACTACGCAAAAATGACCCTTTATGATTTAAATGTTCACATGCATTCTCAATACAAATTAGTTGTATTATTACTCGCAGATGTAAAGTACACAATCGAAAAGCATGCTAACTAAGCATATCACATTTCCGATTTGATTCGAATAATTACTCATCACTACATGATAGTTTGACGAAGACAGTCATAGAAGAAGATTATTTTAGAAGGAAAAAATTCAAGAAGAAACCCAAGTCTGGAGTCAATGAATTAGATACGAACAATGTTAGCAGAAGAAGGTAGAAATATGTAAGAAAAATTGGCCCGTGACTGACAAAAAGTGGATAGCACCATCAAAGCAATCGCAAGATTGATGACTTGATGATGATGATGATGATGATGATGATGATGATGATAATAATAATATGTTATCCATTCCGATATGCTCAGTAACGATGGAGACTGTTGAATAGTGTAATCCACCCCTATAAACTTTTATCTAAAAATTTCTGTTTCTTATTCCTCCTCAATAATATAACAGTAGAAAGCATTCATATATCTACCACATATAAAAATACTAGATTCCACTCTCATAAATCGTATTTGACCCCTAAATATCTAATAATTTTTATAATGGGCTCCTTCGATGCCCAGGCTAGCTCAGTGGCTAGAAAAATTGATTCTGTGGTTCGTAATCACTGTGTAAAGGCTCAGAAATACCTTTTCTTGGCGTGTTATTAGTTTTTATCTTAGTATGTGTTTTCTTTGGAATCAATTATGTTTGTTATTATTGTTGTTGAATTTGTGGGATTTTCGGTGTTATAGAATTCTTTCTAAAAAAATTTAATATCATTCTATAGCTAATAAATTATTCTTGAATAATATCTACGTTATGGGTATTTTCTAAAACGTAACATCTGGTGACCGTAACAGGATGATAGATTTATTAATAAGGGAAAGAATTGTGCTTCGATCCGTATTTACAAAGGTTCTGAATAAGATAGAGAAAGGGTTTCCATCTAAATAAATGGATAAAAAATAAGTATGACTGCTAAACTATTCAAGCGGTTCTAACCCATCGTGTTCCTGAAGTAGGTTTTTAGACTTCGCTGTGTGGAAAAGACCGTACACTGGGGCTTGTGGTTACTGGAAGGGCTGAAAATCTTTTACAAAACAAAAATATTTGGATAAAAATTCTTGTCACAAGTGCATTGGTAGCAGTTTTTGGTGGAGTTCTTGGAGTTGTTTCATTGTAACAGTAATGCAACCATTTTAGTTCACTTTTTAACACAGTTTTATTGTATTTTGGTACATAGAAAAGGTTGCAAGAATTTGACGACTCTAAAAAAAATACTTATTTGAGACTATGAAGGTATTTTACCAGAAGGAAGAGGACTTAAAAACTAACCAAAAATGTCTTTGTGATTTACAAATCATTCATTTAATTGACTTAACATGAGATCAATGAATGCTCTGAAGCTAGACACACAAAAATACTCCTCTCTCTTTTCAGAAGGTACATTAGGTAGGTAGTACAAAAGGTCAGTTTCGAAGCTGTTCTTGGCCTTGTCATTTCTGTTCCGAGTGCTTCAGATTTTTTGGAAGTCAGCTCAAACACTTCCTTAAAGGTTTTTGTAATGTTTTTCGTGCGTCTTGTAATTGAGTCACAATATCGTTAATGTTACTGAGTGCAGAAATAAGGTCACTAAAACCTGTTTGTAGTGCTTGACTCACAGACAAAGTGTAAGAAAAAAAATCAGCAATGTGTAAAATGAAACTAAGAAACTTGCCTGGCAAATAGAATATTGAGCATTACAGCAGATGAAGAAGAATCCTAGTCATCATCGTCGTCCACCATACCCACCCCTTCCCCTCATGTACTAATTTAGTTTAGAGAATGTTACACAGAGTCAAATAGCTCTTTCATCACCATCACAGATTCATGATGGTCTACCCTACTTGTTGGTGAAAGTTTTATCTTTTTTTCTTTTCTTTTTGATTTTCCAGCATATATCCAATTATCAATTTTTTTAAAATTTCGTTTCTTTCAGGGGTATTAAATAAAGTGTAGTCTTTTTCCATCAATTCTAATGAGTTCCTTATACTTTGCACATCTGTGGCATTTCCAATAGTCAAGTTCAAGCTATGAGAAGAACAATGGACATACAGAGCATGCGGAAATGAATCTTGTATTAACTTTTGTACGCTTTTAAATGTTCCGATCATTGAAGCTGCCCTATTATACCCTTGACCTCGTAAGTATGAAATACTAATGTCATAACTTTTCAAACCATCAACAAGCTTATAATTTATTTCATGATCAGATGTATCTATTACGGGTATAAATAGTAACAGCACAAATCCCAAAGTTTTGACTCACTTTAATCACATTATCTCGCACACTTCTCGAACTTTTTCAATTTCTTCATCAACATATATCTGAAACACGGACTCATTTGTGTATATTGGTAATCTCAGTAGTTTCATCCGCAAGCACAAATAAACACTTTGATTTGTTTGCATTATTTACAATTTTTGTTTTAATAATTTGACCACAAATATGAAGTAGCTCATTTTGAATACGAGGACTTGTGCAAGCACGAATTTAGAAATTTTAAAANTGCTGGTAGGCATATTTTTCCCTAACACACGTCCTTCTTGGCAATTGCCTTGCCCAGTGCCCACCCCTACTTTCCCACAATCTAGCAATAATATGCAAAATAAAAATATCATTGGTCTCACAATCTCATTGGTCGCCACCACAGCCCTCATCACCCTCTTCCATTAGTCTAAAAAATATATTCTACCAAAGCGGGCAAGTCCCCATTATACCCCCCTTAAATTCACGCTTGGACTTGTGTATTTTGAAACATTTGATGAATTAGGAAGGTGTTCTTTGAGAGCTGTATCACCAGCTTCTACCCTTAATCTAAGGAGGGTTCGGAAATTCCCATCACTATGGTAGTGACCTTCAATCATGACATCACCAGACTATTTCCCCCCGGTAAAATTATTTCTCATCTCCCACAGAAAATAACAGTAACTGTACCGGTATTTGATCGCAACTTTTCCAGGTTGTGTGCTGCTTGTCTAGAACGTTCCTTATTTACTTGGTCAGCAATATATGAATTCTTCCCGTCTGCAAATTTATGAAATTTCCAGCAAATGTAGCACATCTTTTATGGTAGTCCATTGATTGGTGAACACTGAATTTATCAAAGAATTTTTTATACTAATTGAACCCTTTTCTCATAGATTATTTGCCAATTAAAACACATACTTTACAGACAGCTCCATTTTCATGCTCCTAGTATGCTAACATCTTATATTTATGAAGCCAGTTTCTTTGAAAATACAGATTTCATTTGCCAATTATAGGAAATCTATACGACACACTCTGAGTCCATGCTGATTTAAAGACAAGCAATACACCGTTGTCACTAACTTTAACATAAATGTACGTGCCAGCATCTAAATTAGAACTAGTAGAATACAGGTTAAGGCTTACCTGAATGTAAGTCGAACTAGCCTATCTTTGGTCCAAGCTCAAAGCTGTAGTATCTTTGTTAGATAAGAACTTAACCGAGCATTTTGGAGTTAAGTTTTCAAACCTGGAGCCACTTTGTTGACTCTTAATTACGATCTCAGAGGTCAGAAATGAATGTTAATCACATTTGTGCTTTTTCTTGATAAAATTAGGAAGAAAAGTTTGCGTTCCACTACGTTTCATTGTATTTAAAGTAACTTACGTAACGTAGGTGAAAAAAAAACTACATTCATTACAACCCTGTCTAAAGATTTCAGTGGAGTAACATTTACCTTGGAAACAGCACTGTGCACGTGTAGCAAGCACGAAAACCAAACAGAGCACCATACTGAAATATAACAGGAAGTGTGTACGCTGCTTGTAAAACTATTTGACATTAAGTAGCTTAGAGTGACTAATGGGGAAGGTGGACATTGGCATTGGTAGGAATATAGTCGATAAAGGAACCAACATAAAGAGAGCTAAGAGCTACTCTATATATACTACATTCAGAGTAGTAAGCTATTTGGAGATAATAACATAAATAATTATATTTATATAGGATACATATGGTTAATGTTGCCATTATTTCGGGGATGGGGGGAGTTCAACCCCCTATCCCCCACCGTACTCCCATGATTGCTTCTATACAAACATATAATTTAATTTTATTAACATTATGATATAAACAGTTGTTGATTGATTGTCATGAGAGCTGGTAACATTTTTAAATGAATAGAAAAGGTTTTCATGAAATTCTATGACACCCTTGACAGAGGTTTGATTTATTTTGGATTTGAGATTTGCTATAAAACAAACTTTGACTTTTTCTCGCATTTCCTGCATCTTAACCTTAAAGAAAAACATTATATTTATGTCCAATGTCCATTTCCTGTTTTTTTTAATGTTATTAATTGTTACGTTTACATGTTCCTATCTAAGTGTCCTATCATTTTTCAACAATTTCCTTTTTCTTCCTTTTATGTTTTTTGTTTCCTCTTTATAAAGTTTCGATAAGCGTTTCACCCTCCCCACTGATGAGTTCCGATAGAATAAAACCTAGGTTGAGGACTTGGCGGTAATGATCGATTTTCTTTAAGAAGCAACCACTACTTCTTTGTCCAATGGTCTTTCTCTGTACCTTCTTCCAAATACGTTTAGCAAAAGCTTACCAATGAAGTTATTTAAGTCCTTTCTTCTCACCTCATCTGTAAATTTTTGCTCTCTTTTCCACTTTCATTATTCTCGCTCTCACTTAAGCTCGCACTTGTACTCTGGCTTGGCTTACTTTATTTTTTGTCTGCAGTCATGAACGAGAGTTAGTAAATAGTTTAGAAGGCCATATATTACGTCAGACAGCCTCCTCTCGAATGGAAGAAGCATTATTGAGATATCCTCACCAAACTATGCTCAGAGCCAAGCCACGAACTGTAAAAGTGGATAACTCCTCACCCTTCGCCGACTACTACCCCGGGCTTCCACTCAAGGCAAATAACCTATTCCTACTCAGGTTGTGTGTGGCCAAGCTTCCCAGAAATTGATAATTCTAGACTGCGTTAGCCTAGCAGCGAGTGTAGCCAGAAACTCACTGAAAACTGTACAAATGGTGGCCTAGATTTAGCACCAAGATGCGGGAGAGATAATGGAGGGACCCGGTTTGAAAGGGGAAATTCTGATTTTGAAGAGTATGGCAACTGAGGAAAGAGTCATGGTAAGTCCGGAAAGTTTTGAGATATCAATGTCCCCGGAGGCAAATAAGCAAAGCTGGAGAAGTTCAGCTATGCTCAAATACCCTGAAGCTGCAGGTTAAGAGACAAGCAGCCCTAAAACTTATGATATTTGCACCAATATTCACTTCAAGGCAGATGGTTTGACTCAAATAGGAGGGTGCGTACCCTTATGTGTAATACTCCCGGCAGCAAGCAAAGCAACTGTCAGGGCTTATATCTGGTACCAAGAGTATGTTGCTGGCTAGTGTGCATAGAAAAGAATCTAAATAACACTTTGTTTTTTTGCTTTCGTACAAAAATGTCGTTCTTAGCTTAATTTGTCTTTTGGAATATGGCATTATATTGTACTTTGAATAACGTCATATTACTTCAACATTTACATTAATCCTTCTATTCCAGAGTCCATCAGAACTGTCCAAAGAAGATATTCTGCTATTCATTATAAACGTTTTTTTTTTTTTAAATATTGAGATCGAAACCAGTGACTAGCTATTGCCACATATTTAATGTATCTTATATATTATGATAGATGCAAAGTGTGGTAATTGGAGGGGTCTGGTTTAGGGTCAACTTTTAGACACACGGGCTTTAAGAACTAAACAAGGCAATACTTGGAATTTCTGAACGCATCAGCTTTACATTAAACTAAATTTATATATATATATATATATTAAATTATATATTAAAAAGGGAGGGGGAAATAGATAATATTACATGTAATTGCATAGATCAATCACATAAACCCTATGAATAAATGGATTGGAAGAAATCAGTACTTTGGAGTGGATGAATTACTCAAGCTTCCAGTAAGGGTACTTTATACACGACCGATATCTTCAAGTCTCAGTGCAGGGTAAATGAATGGTAACATTTATAAATATTAACTTTATTATTTAACATATCTTATCAATCGCATTGATTTATTCAAGAATAGTTAGACTTTGTTATTTAACATGGTTAAAGTGGGGATGTATTTATAATTTATAATTTTTTTATCACTTGTATTTTATTTTTATTTTTCAATTTTTTTTCATGTTTTCATGGTAATTGAGATTCAAATTTTGTTTATATTAGAAACGCATCAAACTTAATTGCAACACAATCTTTAATCTTTTTTGTTTGTGAAGAATTTTCTGATTTAAATAGGGTTCTTTATTGTTCTTCACAAATTTTTTTTTAAAGGATTTTCTACTAGTATGTATTCCATCCACCAGCTGGCTGCTAGGAGTGATAGCTAAATAAAAGTGTGGGTAGCCTGGAAGTCAACTATCTTTATTCCATCTCTAAGCTATTATATTATAATTTCTTTTAATGCATCCGTTTTGAGTTCTTAAGAATGGTGGATTTCTTTTATTTGGATTACGCTATAAGTTATTCAACTTATGCTTCTTTTTTAATTTGAAGTTTGTTTATATTTTGCAAAATTTGCAATGAAATTAAATCTTATTAATTCAACAGGTAATTCTGGTTTTAAACCTGACTGTTACACATAATAATATGTTTATTGTTAATACTCCACGCCTCCTTAGATTTTAAGTGTTTATTGAAATGTAAAATTAACTTTTATCATTAATCTAAATTAAATTAGTTTTTTTTACTTCATAATAGCGTAGAAAGATTACAAATAATTGAAACAAAATTTGTGGACAGGGAATCCAGTAAGTCAATGTGAAAAAGTGTCTTATGGTGGTTTGGCCATATTAACCACTTGACTTACCATTTAACCTGGGTGTGTTTTACACGAGGATTACCATTTAAATTCACGTCAAAATACATAATGCACATGTTTACTTTAACTGATATGACTTCTATAATATATTTGCAATTTTAATGGCCGAAACGGTATTTTTATGTCTTGGTAAATTAGGATTTTTCTCCTTCCTCTTCCCATTTACATTCTTTCTCCCTCCCACTTTACCTTTACCCCCTCCCTCCCCTTTCCCCTCAATCTACCTCCACTATTGTCCCTCTCCAAGCACTTCCCTTCAGCCTTAATTTATCTCTTTTTCTCTCCTTTATCACTTTATTTAACTTATTTCACTCCCCTCCCACTTATACTATCTCCCCCATATCCTTCAGTTTATATATATCCCACCTGCCTCGGTGGCGTAGTTGACTAATGTGCTAAATCGCGTAGAGCCAGTCTGCTGAAGACAGGGAGATAGAGGTTCGAATCTCGGTCGGGTGAGTTGGGGAGGGAGGGGGGGGCTACCTAAATGGTTTTCCACCCTTTCTCCACGCAAATGCGGGTTCACTTATCTAAATTCAACCGTCCCAATTCCTAATCCATTAGCCTAATTAGTACTTATGCGTATAGCCTGAACAGGTAGTAACACACGGTGTTAAGTAAAAAATGAAAAATATATCTCTTCCCTCTTCTTCCACACTATGCATGTGTTTATCATAGCAAATTATAAAGCTATTATTGACAAATATTACTTTTCTGGACTGCATATACTTTGTTAAAGAAAAATCCAAATTTATACATAAAACATAATTATTTATATAGCATAGTGTTGAGTTACCCCACTAAGTGTTGTATTCCTCAATAATCTTTCTTTGTTTACATTTGTTTGATTGTGTGAATCACTCCCGTCAAAAGAGCTCTATCACTTTCAGAAGGCCTATCCATGATATTGTTAACACCTTCAGTTCTACACTTTCATTATCATAATCATCAGAGAAATATACATCCTCATTGTCACTAATACCTACTAAATCATTTTCATTGTCAGGATAACAAAAGTATCTGTGTCATTTCTTCATGTGTTAAAGTCACTTTTTAGGCCGAGAAACTTTCTGTTTACTAGTTGATGCCATTTCATAGCTTGACTCTACTGATAATTGGAAAAGGGGGGGGGGGG
>CABEEJ010004312.1:10641-27850 GCA_901482245.1 Timema douglasi
CCCCCCCAGTTCACCCGACCGAGATTCGAACCTCGATCTCCCCGTCCTCAGCGGTCGAGCTGAACACGACGAGCGCGTTAGCCAACTACGCCACCGAGGCGAGTAACCGGAACTCAAACCTCATACCTCCCATCAACGGAAACCCAGATTAGACGGGTTTTCCTTGAGTCCACCGATGTGTGTAATTCGGCTACCATCAAACCCGTCCATTACTGCTATTCCCTGATTTTGGTTGAAAGGACTCTATAGACAATTCAAACATAATTCTTTGCGGCCAACAGTGATAACATTTTACTATATTATTTGTATTGTTCTAGTTATTGATTATATATATTAAAAGGGACAAGTTGCAGATAACATGACTTTATGTATGAATATATTAAAATTGTTTTAGTAACTTTAGTAACTAGACCCGCCTCGGTGGCGTAGTTGGCTAACGCGCTTGTCGTGTTGAAGCTCGACTGCTGAGGACGGGGAGATCGAGGTTCGAATCTCGGTCGGGTGAACTGGGGGCGATTTTTCCTAAATGGTTTTCCACTCTACCTCCACGCAAATGCGGGTTCACTTCCTCTAATTCAACCTTCCCAATTCCTAATCCATTAGAGTAACTAGTTCTTAAAGCGTATAACCCGAACGGGTAGTAAGACGCGGTGCTAAATATTATTATTATATTAGGCTTAATCCTGCTAAACTGTCAATGATGAGGTTCTTGTAATAAGACTAGGCTCACGAAGAGCGCGAAAAGTGATTGGTCGTCATTTTTAATATTCTCCCCTAACTCATTAAAATAATGTTCTTTTAATAGTCCGTCTCGATGGCTGAATGTTCGGGGATCAGGCCACAAATTTTACTGTTCGCGGTTCGATCAAAATTTGGTACCTATTAAAATATTTAAAACGTGAAGCGATTACCTTTCGACAATAATTACCGGAGCTCTAAACAATCGGTCGTCATCATTTTAAATTAAAGCTTGTGCATCGAAGACGTACCCAAAAATGTCAAATTTCAAAAATATTTTAATGGGTAGCTGCAGTTATTAAAAACAACCATTTTTTTCAATAGAAATTTCTTGAGTTCTACCAATACATTAAAATAAATCTTACTTTGAGGTCTATCATGTAAAAGTTTACAAATTTTCAATAGCGAAGCCGCAACCTATCTAACTTATAATTTAATTAATCTGCAGCTGTATGGAGGCTACTAAGCGAGGGTTCCCGGTGTCATAAAAAAAAGGTGGTGTTGGTCTCAAAAATAAAAGTGTTTAGCTGTAGATTTGCAGAAAGATCACAAAACGTCTTAACTGTTTCCGGGCTTTAAGTAATTTACACCCCCATCCAACTCGAATCCAAAGAATAACAGGAAAGTAAAAATTTAACATCCTGTTAAGACGAAATATTTTAGTCTATTATTATCATTAGCACCGCGTCTTACTACCCATTCGGGTTATACGCACTTACGCTAATGTGTAATGGTAGGGTGATTGTGAGATGAAATGGAGGAACCTACAGTTTAACGTGGAATCCGAACCACGGTGGAGGCCTGGCATTATTCACAAGATGTCTTGTCAGAGGTGAAGGAAGGGTTTGGTAATCTGATAAATCTTTGCCGGGACCGAGGATTGAACCCCGAACCTCAGCATATAAGTCCGACACCTTACCCCTAGACCGCCAGGTCACCGACCCCTCAATAATAAATAATCAAAACCTATAGGGTACTTCCATTCAACATATAGCCTTGAAAATTTGCATAGAAGATGTAAACCAAGGATAAAATACAAAATCTCAGCCTTTCAACATAATTCCCAAAAATATGGGGTGGGGATGGGGGAGTAGGTTTTAGTAGTAATAATAATAATAATACTTAGCACCGCGTATTACTACACATTAAAGTTATACGCTTTAAGTACTAATTACGCTAATGGTTTAGGAATTGGGAAGGTTGAATTAAAGGAAGTGAACCCCCATTTGCGTGGAGGGAGAGTGGAAAACCATTTAAGAAAAAACCATCCCCAGTTCACCCGACCGAGATTCGAACCTCGATCTCTCCGTCCTCAGCAGTCGAGCTCAAAACGACAGGTGCGTTAGTCAACTACGCCACCGAGACGGAATTCTACTATAACCTTTAGCAAGAAACTTAAAATTAGGCTAGCGCATTTAGGTATACAGTACTTAAGAGAAGTGAGAGGGTATTTGGAAAAACATTTCAAGCTGACCTTGGAACTCTTTTAGCCCTCGAGCTTTTTCGAGGCCGAATAATTTAAAGATTTTTGAGGGGGTAGAACTGGTAACGTTTTTATATATAAACGATTTGGTGGGATTAATTAATCTCATTACCTTGGTATTGTAATAATACTCCTTGCACTAATCTTCGGGTATTTAGTGTTAAGGGTGTGGTTCGAGTTCAAGTTAGTTCATAAGGCCTACTGATAAACACTTAAATTGACAAAGCCTACATTAAACTCACACTAATTTATTATTATTATTATTAGCACCGCGTCTTACTATACGTTCGGGTTATACACACTTAACCTAATGTGTAATGGTAGGGTGATTGTGAGATGAAATGAAGGACCTACAGTTTAACGTGGAATCCGAACCACGGTGGAGGCCTGGCATTCCTCACATTCACAAGANCAGATAAATCTGTGCCGGGACCGAGGATTGAACCCTGGCTGCCAGCACAGAAGTCTGACACCTTACCCCTAGACCGCCAGGTCACCCTCACACTAAAAACAGCTGAATTTATTTATTTACCCTATACACGCCTCTTGAATCTTATCTCATCAGATACTGAGATATTGACGGGTGCTGATAGGTAGATTATAAAAATAGGGCCAAGATAATCTTAAGATCTGGTATTAATATATCTACGGCCTGTTGATCTTCTTAATACTAAACTCCCTAGCAGATGTCACAGAGGTGGTCTATGAGGATAAAACACGTGTTAGCAAGTTGATTGAGACTTACCGAGGTCATCTCTTTGGTACAAATAAACTAATAGGACAGATTTATCCCTGGGAGCAGTGATATCATCGTTCGCTGATAAGAAAAGGACACTATTAATAACCACTAGAAAAGGTGGGGCACGTGAACTAAATGACAAGTTCATCTAGTCTGTTTCAGGACCGACGCCTTAGAATATGCAACCACAGATGGGGATCACATCTCAATATAGCCCATTCACGTTAACTTTGATATAATTTGAAGTGACCTGGCGGTCTAGGGGTAAGGTGTTACACTTCTGTGATGGGGGTCCGGGGTTCAATCCTCGGTCCCGACATAGATTTATCTGATTACCAAACCCTTCCTTCACCTCTGACAAGACATCTTGTGAATGTGGGGGAATGCCAGGCCTCCACCGTGGTTCGGATTCCACGTTAAACTGTAGGTCCTTCATTTCATCTCACAATTACCCTACCATTACACATTAGCGTAAGTGCGTATAACCCGAACGGGTAGTAAGACGCGGTGCTAATAATAATAATAATAATAATAATATAATTTGGCAGTTGAAATATTAATTAAAGTATCTCCGGATTCATCCGTCTCACGGACGGGGCATTACTTTTGACAAGTGATTTATATTAACTCTAATTATAAAACACACAAAACGTTGTGTAAGGGTGATGGATGCAAACCTTTACTAAACTTTTGAGTAATTTTTGAATTGTCAGAAAAGGTCATACCCGTCCGAGTTTTAGGTATTTTATTCTTACTAGTGAGATAAGGACGAGTAAAATAGACTTTTAAAGGACATGAGCCTGCATTTTAATGAAGAAAGACTAAGGAATCTTTTCAGAGAAAACCTACTTCAGTACACCCAGTAGGGACTCAAGTCTTAACCAGTGTTGCCGAATTTACATTACAGAAATTCTGCCATTAGTGATTAGAAAACTAGAATCCACTAGAAAAGAACAGTAGACCCCACTGGAAAAGAGCTGTAAACCCCACTGGAAACGAACAGTAGACCACACTGGGCAAGAACAGTAGACCCCACTAGGCAAGAACAGTAGATCCCACTGGAAACGTACAGTAGACCCCACTGGGCAAGAACAGTAGACCCCACTGGAAACGTACAGTAGACCCCACTGGGCAAGAACAGTAGACCCCACTGGAAAAAGTGTTAGTTTTTTCTAATATATTATTTTTATCAAAATCCTACTATATCTAATAATACTTAGGTAATGAAACACTTTCAACTGGTACAAACACATTGTAACGCTTCATTAGCAACGAATTATTTTTCCCAATGATTATATAATCAAACCACATTTCTTATATCTAACACCAAACCTGTCCCGGGTCTTACAACCCACCTGAGATATCAAACTATTTACATTAAAGAGGTAAGGATGATCAATTATTATTATTAGCACCGCGTCTTACTACCCATTCGGGTTATACGCACTTACGCTAATGTGCAATGGTAGGGTGATTATGAGATGAAATGGAGGACCTACAGTTTAACCTGGAATCCGAACCACGGTGGAGGCCTGGCATTCACCACATTCACAAGATGTCTTGTCAGAGGTGAAGGAAGGGTTTGGTAATCAGATAAATCTATGCCGGGACCGAGGATGTAACCCTGGCCGCCAGCACAGAAGTCTGGCACCTTACCCCTAGACCGCCAGGTCACTAGGATGATAAAAATAGAGCTCATGTTAATAAAACAAAAACAGCCTTAGTGTATTCCTTGGGATTAGAATCCTGACCTGCCCAACACTTGGTGATCCATGTACCCCTCAACTGGTGCGAGACAAATATACCGGGAACCTGTTTTAGAGAAAGATACACATTCGTGTCTCGAACGGGTTAGGGTTGGGATGTAGGGTACGCGAGAAAAGCTAAGTGTTTTTGCAGTTGTTATATCAAAACTTTTTTTTGACCAAAATAAAAAAAACACAATACAAACAAGAGTATAACTTGTCTCGCATGGTGATATCAACAGTTCTTTAATATCTGTGACGAGCATAGCGGCATTAGATAACAAACTTTTTAAATAATGAGAAAAAATTGTCATTAAATTCCAGAACATCCTTGGCAGATACTCAACAACTGTTGAAAATTAAATTCTAGGTTTCTACTGAAGTAATATTGTATTTAATTTGATAAGAAAAGTTTTTCTATAAAAACTACAAAAACACTGGCCCTTTCTTGCGTCCCCTACATCCCCACCTTAGGTGATGTTCCAAAGATCCTAAACCTGTAATACGTAAACCCTTTCAGGTGCGAGGAATATTTATTAGGAGCAAGAATTTACTTTTAGTAATTACGTTAATTTTTTTGCTCCAAATTAAAATAAAATAAACATAAATTGTTCTTTGAAACAACCCCAGGGCTCTCATTAGTTGTAATGATATTGGTTTGAATTACTCTAAATTATATTTTAAAAAAAGTCATGGATGAAGGTAATTTTTCCTTAAAGTAATATATGTAGAGTATCCTTTTAAGATTCATCCATGAAGAAACACGCGCTTTTCAGAAATAATGGGTAAAGGATTTCACCTTCAAAATATATGTTTTATACCATATTTCTTGTTAAAAGAACAACTGCACTATTTCCTGTTAAAAGGAACAACTCCACAGTATTTGGCAAAAGACGCCAATTCCCTATACCAATAAGAAGCAACTCCGCAGTATTTGGCAAAAGACGCCAATTCTCTATACCAATAAGAAGCTAGCCTTCAAAACACCTGTCACTAGGACTCTTTCTATTAGTTAGTTTTTACACTGTTGACGAGGGGAGAAAAAGGCAAGGGGTATGTCATATATAAACCGTTGTGCGTATGTTTAATTCATCTCCCGCCCACGCACAAGTCAATTAGAGACACACACTGGCAGTCAGTCTAACGCAGTATAAAATAACTTACATTAATATCACAAGTGTGCATTGATATAAAACATTTAATTAGAGTATGTATAAGTAATTAACAGATGTCATTTAAATAAACCGTGTTTGAATAAACAGCCATCAACAGTTCTCTTTCTTACATTAATTAATTATACCGTTTTAATTAGTGCTCGATAACGGAGCTATAGACAACCTAAACATCAACACAGCATTATTATATCAGGGAATTAATCCGTAGTGTTTCAATCGACACCCAAAGCGGGGTGATTGATTCCATATTTTACAACTGGCGCCCAATCGCAAAGCGGATCCTCGAATCCCCGAGACAAGAAAGAGACTCCACCGACTGAAAGACACACGGCACACTACAGGTCACACCAACGACGTACATCCATCCGATAACCGTGGTGAAACAGACGTTCCACGCACGGCACACTACAAGGCATACCAACGACGAGCATCCATCCGAGAGTCGAGGTGAAACATACGTTCCACGCATGGCACACTACAAGGCACAACGACGACGAACATCCATCCGAGAACCGAGGTGAAACAGACGTTCCACGCACGGCACACTACAAGGCACACCAACGAAGAACATCGTACTGAGGCAGGTAACATTTTTAAACTTATCTAAAAAGTTTTTATTTAATAAATTATAAGCAACCACATTCCCTGGAGCCCCAATTTGAAATATACCGATTACAGATTTTTCTAGTTATATGGGGCAGTCCCACTACCTTCCTGCCAAACAATATTTAAAGTTATCAGGACCAGGGAGTTGGGGAGATACGGTGATGAGTTATCAGGACCAGGGGCTGGGGAGATACGGTGATGAGTTATCAGGACCAGGGGCTGGGAGTTACGGTGATGAGTTATCAGGACCAGGGGCTGGGGAGATACGGTGATGAGTTATCAGGACCAGGGGTTGGGGAGATACGGTGATGAGTTATCAGGACCAGGGGCTGGGGAGATACGGTGATGAGTTATCAGGACCAGGGGCTGGGGAGATACGGTGATGAGTTATCAGGACCAGGGGGTTGGGGAGATACGGTGTTGAGTTATCAGGACCGGGGGCTGGGGAGATACGGTGTTGAGTTATCAGGACCAGGGGCTGGGGAGATACGGTGATGAGTTATCAGTACCAGGGGCTGGGGAGATACGGTGATGAGTTATCAGGACCAGGGGATGGGGAGATACGGTGATGAGTTATCAGGACCAGGGGCTCGGGAGATACGGTGATGAGTTATCAGGACCAGGGGGTTGGGGAGATACGGTGATGAGTTATCAGGACCAGGGGCTGGGGAGATACGGTGATGAGTTATCAGGACCAGGGGCTGGGGAGAATACGGTGTTGAGTTATCAGGACCAGGGGCTGGGGAGATACGGTGATGAGTTATATATAGCCTAAAACTAAGCATTTAGGGTACTTGAGATACATGTCTATGATTGAAGGAGCACACAACCGAAAAGGGATTGAAACCCTATGATATAGTGTGTTATTATTAAAGGGATCTTAAACAAGAGTTCTCGATTTTTACTAAAGCTCTTATAACCCAGTTAATGAAAGTTCTGGCGTCCAAACTAAACGACAACATTCTTAAATGAGTGAATATTCTCTATGACAATTATTAACGATTTTGTTGGTTCACTTTTGAACAGGCAAGATGTAATTGCACTCAACATGACATATGTGTTCAATAAACAAAAATTGTAATCTTTCGCAAAACAAGCTTTTTTTTTTATTTTCTGCACTATTTAAGTTTTTCAGCCACATTATGGTAAACATATAAATAAATAACATATTCTAAAATTTGAGGTCGTACATTGACCATAATAGTAAAGTGGATTGGATGTACGGAAAAAGGGTTGAGAAAACGTTGAGGAATAGAAATTGAGAATCGATAAATTGAGATTAAAATTTAAGAATCAGAATCTAGAAATACAGAGATCACGACAGCTCTAATTATTATTACTATTATTAATTATCTTTGACATAATGAGGTCTTTAGCACCAGACCCAAGATAAATTAAACAAGGGCCCATCGTTTCTCAACAAAGAAAAACAAACTAATTTAAAAGCACTTATTTGAATGACAGATAACAATAAAGTATAAAAACCTCTTTTGATACATTGAGAACTTAACTTATTCTTTCGCCACATGTCTTACTACCCATCCAAGCAATTTTCATTTAATTGCGCAAATGGGGTTGGAATCAGGAAGTTGTAGTTCGAGAAGAAATGTAGGCCTACCCAAAATTCCGTAGATAGAATGGGGCAAAAAATTTAGGGGAAAAAAAACTTCGGTCGCCTGACTGGGATTCAAACCCTAGCCTCCACCTCATTGGAAAAACATACCAGATAATATTTATGCCCAAATCCTCGTGCCCGCGGATGCGAGCAACACTTTTACTTGGAGCTTATAATTAAAAAGACCACAATAAAGCATTAGGCGTGTTTTCGCGGTTGACCTGGTATCGATGTTAACGAAATATTCATGACCACGGGGTGACCTGGCGGTCTAGGGGGTAAGGTGTCAGACTTCTATGCTACCGGCCGGGGTTCAATCCTCGGTCCCGGCACAGATTTATCTGATTACCAAACCCTTCCTTCACCTCTGACAAGACATCTTGTGAATGTGGGGAATGCCAGGCCTCCACCGTGGTTCGGATTCCACGTTAAACTGTAGGTCCTCCATTTCATCTCACAATCACCCTACCATTACACATTAGCGTAAGTGCGTATAACCCGAACGGGTAGCAATTACTAGCTATAAATACACGAGAGTGAGTTAGTTATTGGTAAGAGACCCAGGCCTATTTAATATTGCCGACGTACCTCACGTTTTCTTAAGGTTATTTCTGGGAAGATATGTTTAGCTTGACATGTTGTGTGGATATATTAGGACTAGTCAAAACAAGCACCGATCTAACTAAGAATAAAAGTAAGTAGTTAATTTTCCGTCAATTTGCACTACGTGTAATAGGATTACATAAATTCGCCTACCAGCTGTGGGATCTACTCTACAACAACCGTAATTTTGGTTTAAGTAAAACATCTCAAAATCGTGTTTGCACTCCATCTTGGTAAGAGCCACTTGATCGTAAACCCTCGATACCAAGATGTAACTAAGGGCCGGTCTTATGACTACCAGATAAATATTGCTATTGGGAGGCTTAAAGTTATCTACCAGATAAAAGTAATCAGCCACTTTAATGTTTTACGCGTCTTATGAACTGAATTTATCTGCCAGATAGCTAATTGTAGGATAAATATATTTTTATACAGAGAACGCAAGGCTGGTAATGCTTTTACTGGTGGGCGCATGCGTATAAGACCTACTGATAGTGCTACAACCTAGCGAGTGGTGAGAACGCTCAACATTTGATAAATAATGACGGCCAAACGAGTGCAAGGAAACAGATGGCGTCACGTGGGTGCAGAAGCTAATATGTCTTGCAAGTACTAATTTCGATGTCTGCCCAAATGTGGGCAATATTTGGGTACAATGTTTACAAAATTTCATTTATTATACTCATATTTTGATAATTTGTTCTTATATAAATATAACTATACAAATAGCTGGTCAGTTTATATAGAAGTGTGAATTAAATGTTCTAAATTTATATAGTTAGTGCTTACTAAACACATAAACCAAGATTTTAACCTAAAAACCAATTCTGATAGGCGAAACCTCATTAAAAACAATGCGTTACTATGGCAACGATCATTTTAACTTCCAGATAAAAGTTATCAGGTACTTAAGCCTTCCGATAAAAATGTGATGGATAAATACATTTTATCTGGAAGATAAACGCTATCTGGCAGTCATAAGACGCACTTTTAATTTATCCACCAGATATAAATACTTATCTACCAGATTAATATTTATCAAGGAGTCTTAAGTCAATCACGAAAACTCGCCTATTTTTCAGCAGACAGAAGGTGTAAAATAAACACTGCAAAGTGTGGTTTTCCCCCGTAACCCCCACCCAAGGTCACATTGGGCAACTTCCGAATGATTGAGCCACCCTTATCCAATATTTAACTTTAGTTAAATGTTCACAGCTATGTAAATAATTGCTCCGTATGTACCATAATGAGTCCAAAAGAGATAAATAGGGCCTTTTCTCAAGTGTCAAATGGGACACCTTTCAAAATATAAATGTCTGACCCATTGACCCATGAGTCAATCGTACAAGGACAGCTCTCAACTGTAGCCTTTAGTTTTGAGAATTAATGTAAACTAGGGATTTCTAATATCTAAATCATTCTCCATCATAACATCATATTTTAAGAATAAAATGTATATAAGTTAAATAAAACTGTGGGAATAGTTTTATTAAATAGCGGCTTCACTATTGAAAATTTTTAAGCATTAAAATGATACTCAAGACAAAATATCTCTTATTTAAAAAAAATCCGGTTAAATTTGGTTTGGTAGAATTCGATAAATTTCTGTTGAACGAAATGATCGTTTTCTGAAAACGCACTTTCTCTTTGAATCTATATTTAAAATTGAAATATTTGGGGCTAATTTTATCTCGATGTATTATCTTAAAAAAATTTTAAATATAAAATTTAGATGTGTAGGACTCCAAGAATTATTTTTGAAAGAAATCGTTCACATTTTAAATATATATTTATTTCTCCACCAAACATTTTCCTTAATAGACCCCAGAACACATGAATTGTTCGAAATATATCTCTACCCTGAAATTCAAACTAGTATTCTTTGTTGAAAAGTTTATATTTAAAAATCATGTTTTATCTTCATATAAATAACTTAATAAAAACTTAAGCTTTATAGTAAAATTATTGGAAGTATTGTAGTTTAAAAAAAACCAAACATATACAACATTTTTATTTTGTGTTACGCCTAAACACCAACTTCGCAGTAAGTTTCAAGTCATAATTCCCCAAAATCTGTGTGGTTCGCTTAGTTTCATTTCTAAATATTTTATTTCCAGTTTGAGCGGTTGAGCCATTTATGTTTCTAATCTGGCACCTTGAAAAAAGGCAAGGTTCTATGTTACTTTATGAGCATCATTATTATCCGAAAATATTGTTTTTTTAACAGCCTTGACTTGAGAAGACCTTCCCTCAAATGCACCCGATTAAGATTTTAACCCTGACCTCCTGCTCAACGACTACTTAATGCAAAATGAGTTTAAAGCCCTTTCCAGCCCAAATTAACCAAGGTGTATTCTAAGATTATTTTTTAAATCTATGTAGAGCTTACAAACATATTTTTTAAATAATATAAATTGAAAATTCATTTTAATATTTCGCCATTTTTCTAAATCGGACATGGGTCTTTCTTATAGATAAAAATAATATAAAAAATCAAATATAAAAAAACACAAGGTAGCAATATGTCTACACCGGGATGCAGAGGGTTAACGCTTTATAGACAGCTCGTCTAACGATGTGGCTCCCACTTTGTCTTAAGTGCTCATAAATCATTAGATGTATAAATACAACTAATAAGCAGGCCTAGACATACATTCTAGGAATCGTAACAGTTACAGATTCCTATAACATTTTAATTGTTGTATAAAAGTCGGTTAGTGCTAATCAGGATTCGTATCTAAGGGAATAGTTCACCGTTTATGAATAGTGAAATATACCAACTCCAAATTGTAATGATTCCTACACTTATAAAAACAACCATGGTAAAATTTCTGAATAGTACCCCCTGGAATTCTACCCTCCAAACCCTGATAGGTGTCTGAATTTCTATACCCAAGGTGGATTTGACATGACCTAACATCTGACATACTTGTTCTGGAATGATATTTCGATAGAATTTAGTAGTTTTCAGTATTTTCAAATTGGTGGGATCCAATATTTTTGAAATATTGAAATTGTCGGAATGGTTACAGCTCCGAGCTAGCACTTTTAACCTCCACCGATGTATAAATATTGAAATTGTCGGAATGGTTACAGCTCCGAGCTAGCACTTTTAACCTCCACCGATGTATAAATAAGAGACTAATCCTAACTTGAAGCTCACCTTTGTATTCGGTAGTTGCAGCATGACCATTTCCTCGCAGCCGCACGTGGGGCCTCGTTGGTTATCAACAATGTTCCCTGACATCCACATGGTTGAAGAGGACTTCCGGTGACAACGTCACACGTAGTCACCACTTCAACTTTGACGTACCGTGTTTTAATAATATATTGTATCACACAAAAAATGTCACAATGTCCCACGCCATCCGAAAACAACTTGTTTTACTTTATTTTAAACTGTGAATTAGTTAATATAACATAACCTTGTCCTCAAAATCACGGAACGGCCACCGGTTGTGTGAATCCTTCTCATCTTCCGAGCTTAATTATATAATAAGTTTCTCACGGGCTTAAAAAATATTGTCCCTGCAATATTTTCAAGAATTTCTTAGTATAGAGGAAGGGTATGGGGGAAGAGTACGTTTTTCTTGAAATGTAACTCTTAAAACTCTATTTAGACGCGAGAGGGGAGTTTCAAATATGGAGATGTTGAATCTATGCGTTCTTTGTGAAGCTTCATAATAAAGGGGGGGTTCCCGGCAGTGTTTTGAACGTTTGTGGTCTATAGAAGCTACTTAGTGGATTATGCATGGTAATAGAAGGGTTTTCTCACAATTCAATTCTTTTTTTTACATAATTCACAATATAATTTTACCAAAAATCTACATAAATGTATATCTGACAACAATAATTTATTTGCGTTTAGGTTGTCTTAGAATTTGGTCGAGTATAAACATATTACGATTATCTACCCATTAATATAAAATTGGGTAGGTCCAATTATTTGTATTATCATTATTAATTTGTTTAACCCCAGGTGTGGAGCGCACCTATGTATCTCCCTGTTCCTGTACCGATCAACTCGGGAAACTTCGATTGCGACCTATTTGATCGGTGTTTAATGGTTAAATGCGATGGTATTACATATTTATGGTTCTCTAATGGTACAATCCCAAGTGAAGAATTGCTCAAATGAGCTCTAGCCGGAAACAACCTTTCAATAGGAAGTACAGTTTTAATAAAATCTTGAGACACTTCACACGTCACCACTGGTTTAATAAGCAAAATTATTTCCATTTAATGTGAGCAGTTCAAGGAACCAAAATCCACACACTATTATTTTATATAGTTTCCTCGAAAATGGCAATTAATTATGTTCAGGTTTCCATACACGAAAGACTCGAGTTGTTGTTCGCTTCACCATTAAAAGAGCGGACTTCGATCCCACGCGTGGACATTAAATTCTGTCAAATCTTGAGGAGTTGCAGCCCAGTCCAAGCGGAGTGTTTGGCGGCGAAGTCGTCTACTGAATGAAAGGTGACAGAACGAGAGACCGCACAGGATCCTGCGGTCGTCCCACAAAACCGCAACATACTTCCCTCCATCAGATGACTTTGGTTTGACCCTGGAACTATCCACTATCTATAATATAATATTTAGAATATATAACTTTAAGTTGTTGCCTGTTTTGATTTTACTGGCAAGAGGGTTCCTCGGTGGGCACGTAGACCCTACTCTTGCGTGGTTTGCAGGAGATAGTAAGATATGGGGAAGAGCGGAAGGGTTTCAAACCCATTTTCAGGTGTATTAAGGGGGGTTTAAGCTTACACTTCCTCTAAATTCCAACCTCCCCATTCCATCCAAAATAAGTAATTAAATTAGGGTAGTCCGGACAGGTAGTAAGAGGTTAACTATCCACATTTAATTATATTAATGAGATAAGGATTAAAAAAGTAAAAATATTAACATATATTTAGTAGCAATTCACGTGGAGGGAGAGTAAGACACCATCTAATAAAAACTACTCTCAGTAAATCTGACCTGAATTTGAACCCTGACCTCAAAATTGGAGAACTGGACAAGATAAGGTTAAAACTGTGTTCATCAATATAGGGGGGGGGGGATAGTAATATTTAGCACCTCGTCTTACTACCCATTCGGGTTGTACGCACTTACGCTAATGTGTAATGGTAGGGTGATTGTGAGATGAAATGGAGAACCTACAGTTATTTAACGTGGAATCCGAACCATGGTGGAGGCCTGGCATTCCCCACATTCACAAGATGTCTTGTCAGAGGTGAAGGAAGGGTTTGGCGATCAGATAAATCGGCCTCTAAAGTAGGTACGGGAGAACTATTTGTTGGGGAAGAAACAGTACACTCGAATCGGATTAAGGTCCGACCTACCCATCACGAGCAAACCAGGCCTGTTGAGGTAGACGTTCTAGACCACGCGCTCAATGATTTGAGTAGTGCTGATATAATACAGGCCCTTACACCTTAGCTAGAGATAAAAAAAAATCACTCACCAAAGTCGGTTGCATTTAAAAAGTGTCCACGCCAGCTCCGAAGAGGTGACTTCAAGTTTCGTTGACTCACAACACAGAGAGACGTAGGTCCATCAGAACGTGTTACCCGATAACCCTCTCTTGGTTACACCAGCCACAGCACAAACCCTCCCCGACTGTTTCAGTGTTAACAACACCACTTGCTCGCGCAATCCGAGAAAGTGACGATTGAATGAAACGGGCATCCATGCAGCGAGCTAAGTTCCAGAACCACTTTCACTGAAACTATCAGCTATCTATCTCATGTAGACTGTGTTGAGAGTGAATCTAGGAGGATGTGTATTTCATGAACTAATAGTTCGGATACAGACACGGTTTGAAGATCAACCTATATCTGATCTTTGATAAAGCTAATTATTATTGTCTGTGCGACCGACTAGAAATGATCTGCCCGCAAGGACGTAGAAAGATTATTTTTTGGGGTTAAGGGGGTTACACTAGAAAATTGACATAGTCGAATAAGTTGATTTGTTTGTGGAAAGAGGAGGGATAATGAGAGTGAAAATCATTATGAGGATAACAAGAGTTGTGTTCAGATGGAGAGTGTGAGGAAGTGGTTCCAAATTTAAAAAAATTGAGTGAAGCAGAGGAGTGGCTCTTTCACCATTACTATTTGTAATGGTAATGGAAATGGTCAGGAACAAAGTGGCAGGAAAACTCGGGGAGGAAAGAATGAAAGGCATGATGTTTGCTGATGACTTGATGATATGGTGGAAGAAGGAAGAGGAAGTACAGGAACATCTACAAGAATGGAGTGAGGAAATGAAGAGTGTGGAATGAAATGTAACACGGCAAAGTGTGAAGTGATTGTAATGACCAGGAAGAGGGTAGGGCCTAGTAAAGCTATAAAGTTGAATGGAGTAGAGCTGAGAAAAGTTCTGAAAGTAAAATATCTTGGTAGCATGATTGAGTGGCGAGATGGAAGTAGAGAGGATGTAATGAGAAGAGGACAGCAGAGAGAGTTGTTCTATAGGTGTGTAAGAGACCTGCTATGGAGAGTTGTTCTATAGGTGTGTAAGAGACCTGCTATGAGAGAAGAGAAGTGCCCTTGAAGTGTAAGGAAGTGTTGTACTTTGCACATATGCAGCAGGAACATGGACAGTGAATGTAGGAGAGACGAGGAAAGTGGAGGCCATGGGAATGAAGTTTGTGAGGAGCATGTTAGCTGTCACGAGGATAAACAAGATTAGGAATGAAATTATCAGGGAAAGAGTTCGGGTAGAGAAAGTACATGAAATAGTAGAGGAAGCAAGACTGAGATGGTATGGGATGTAAAGAGGATTAAAGAAGAGATTATGCCAAATAAAATGTTGGGAATTGAGTATGTGGGGAAAACACCACAGGGGAGAACAAGAAAGAGATGGGAGGAGCAGGTTACAAAGTGTTCAAGTGAGAGGAGAAGAATTGAATAAGTTATAGGAGGAAGACCGTTCTAAGAATAGAGGAAGATGGAGACATTTTACTAAACTGACCTGGCCACAGGTTAGAAACAGTTGATGATAATGATGATGGGGTTAATATTTAAATAATTATTAAATTATTATTTGGTTATTGGAATATACAATTAATATGTTAGTTTTTTTCCGAGCATTACTAATTTAAGCTTGTATACGTGTATGTACGGAGAGTCCATCAATATTCAGGAAGTCCCAGACCCGTCAGGTCCCCAACTTTCCACGTTCATGTTCTGTTCTTATTAATTTAGTTTTTAGGTCATATTCTGGTATAATCAAAAGGTTCAAGAAGCATAAGTTAAATAGTAACAATATGATGCAATCGGAGCTTATTCTTATACGGGGTAACATATCCATATGAAAGAAACTTTTATTAAATACAAACATGTTTTTTTGATCAACCATGATTACATTTTTATATAAGGTTTTTTCTTTTCTATTGGATTTCCACTTTTCCTACATTCAAGCCCGGGTACATTTCCTCAAAATCACACCTCATTAGTGTAAATATGAGAATAGCCGGAATGAGTAGTACGAACAGGATAAAAAATTGCTCCAAAAGGAAAAACACAATCAAAGTCTGACCTTATAGAATTATGATACATACAATTTATTCACATTGACTTGGCGAGGAGGCCACTGCAATCGGTCCTGGCCACTCTCAGCTTGATACCTATCTAGTGTATCACACTGGTCGGATAAAACGCCGACTCGAGAGGAACATATCTGCTGATGCGAATCGAACGATAAACTTTGCCTACCCTATAATGAGATACATTTATTGCGTATCTAACATTTTAACTACGTTTCGGTTCCTTGAACTAATTGTTTTAAGATGATTCTAAAAACTGCTTGAATTAAACGGGAATTTATTGCATTATAGAACCCATCCACGGTTGGCAAAAATATATATTTTTTATTTAGAAAAAATATCAAGCCTTTTTTTTTAATGGAAAGGTTTTTAACGGGTTTTTTTTGTTTTAAACATGTTGTAAGCAAACAGTGCCATAAAATATGTGCTTTAAATATATAAAACATGCTTTATACACAATACTCTATGTCTTTCTTTGTCATTAAGTGTACAGTAGCCCCATGGCTTCTTTGGTGCTGAGTGACAGCTCACAGCTCACAGCTGACAGCTTTGAAAAGTTACCAGACCAAATTATGTATCCCTACGCCGAACCAAATGATCTGCAAAAACATATATTTAGCAGTTGTCCCTTCTGACAGTCAAAATTTAGGTATATACCTAAATGTTGACTGTCAGAAGTGAGCTGTGAGCTGTCAGTCAGCACCAAAGAAGCCATGGAGCTACTGTAGTAATAACAATGGTAGGAAGAGAGTATAGTAAAATACAAAACTTTTTTGGTCAATATTGAACATTTTTACTTTACTTTTTTCTTTACAGGCGGTAGAACCATTTGTGAACGGGAATATTTTACACACAAAAAAAGTTTTATATGCAACTCACAAGCCAAAAGGGTGCTCAGAGGCTCTCCCTCAGATTTAATTTTAAAATTCGGATGCCTTTAAATTGATCCT
>CABEEJ010004312.1:34587-46880 GCA_901482245.1 Timema douglasi
ATTATTATTATTATCACCGCGTCTTACTACCCGTTCGGGTTATACGCACTTACGCTAATGTGTAATGGTAGGGTGATTGTGAGATGAAATGGAGGACCTACAGTTTAACGTGGAATCCGAACCACGGTGGAGGCCTGGCATTCCCCACATTCACAAGATGTCTTGTCAGAGGTGAAGGAAGGGTTTATTAATCAGATAAATCTTTGCCGGGACCGAGGATTAAACCCCGGCCGCCAGCACATAAGTCTGACACCCTACCCCTAGACCACCAGGTCACCATTACACATCGTTATAGAATATATTTATTTTTCCTTTCCAAACAAAAAGACTCACATGGCTTACAAACCAGCTCAACTTAAGACAGTGTCTAATACTACCCACCCAATTCTAGCTGTTAGATTTATATTAATAGGCTAAAAGGACGAGCAGGTGCACAAATTGTAAATCTGTCTTAGCTGGAATTAAACTAGAAGTCCCTAAACTTGAGGTGAACTGATATAAAAAGAGCACCAAAAGCAAGAATGACAGGACTATCTGCAACTCGGATCTCTAATAAATGGCGGGCCCACGACATAATTTGTCTTTTCCACAGTGTCTTGGACACGTCCTGGCTATACGCATACATCATTTGAAAGGGATGAGCGAGATAGAGTTTTAGTGGGAATGTACCCACATTTGCGGGGGAGGGAGTTTATAAACCATTTAGGAAAAATCATCCTCAGACCAATATTCAAACCCTAGTCCCCCCGTCACCGGCAGTCGAGTATATCGAGAGAGTGACGCCGGCTCAGAAATTGGAGACGAGCACTGATACAGGCCAGTATAATGTTGGAAAGCACTCGCTCGCATTCATGAATTATCCGCGGTAGATTATTTTCCTCAATTATATGGACATTAAACCCTGGATGTTGTTAGAAAGTAACCTGAGTACGGTTTTATGGTGAAGTTAATAGGTCTATGTTTCTAGAGCCTTTGATTTACTGATTTTATAATATTTTGGACTTAATATACAATTTACTACAATAAATATTTACTAGTGTTAGTCTAAATAACTTTAGAAAAATAATTATTTTTATAATTATTAATGAACTTTTACTGATTTAGTTCCATTTGATTGCATAAAAACATTATTAGAACATATACTTTCAAAACCTATTATTTCATTTTGCATTATTATTATTATTATTATTATTATTGTTATTATTATTATTATTATTTTAGCACCGCGTCTTACTACCCGTTCGGGTTGTACGCACTTACGCTAATGTGTAATGGTAGGGTGATTGTGAGATGAAATGAAGGACCTACAGTTTAACGTGGAATCCGAACCACGGTGGAGGCCTGGCATTCCCCACATTCACAAGATGTCTTGTCAAAGGTGAAGGAAGGGTTTGGTAATCAGATAAATCTGTGCCGGGACCAAGGATTGAATCTCGGACCCCCAGCACAGAAGTCCGACACCTTAACCCTAGACCACTAGATCACCCATTTCAATTTGTAAAGCTCCTTACTAAAAATGATTATTTTAGAAAGTCTTATAAAATGTAAAATAAATCATATTTTAAATTTTAAAAAAAAGTATCTAGCACAGTTACTAAGATAAAGAGAAAGACTCAGTTTTTTTGAATGATACGAATGAGATTTTTACTTTCTTGTATCAAGAGAAAGTATTGTAACTGTGAACATTTTCTATCTTGAGATTAGGATGAATCTTTACGTTTCATGTGCGTCCAAAACTAAATAAAGTGTATTTTACTTATAATTTCTGTTCACATGTCTGTTGTCCCTGGCCACGGATTTGAAATGGTTTGGTGGGTTTTGTTTAAACTTAATATCTAGATAAATTTTATCTTTTTCACCCTAGCCCTAAAATTATGGGTAGCTTACTCGTAAGGGATTTTATTAAATTAAAAATTGTTCTAAAATATAGCTAAAGGTTGTGTTTAAAATAAATATCTAGGGAGTGTTTGACCTGACAAATAACACTGTATACTTGGTTTTTAGATAAAAATTCATTAAAAAGTAATTTACTGATGAATTATTTTCAAAAATTTGGAATATTTCTAAAACAAACAATTTCATTTAAAATATTTATTTGGCCAGTTGTTTATGTGACAAATAATATTTTATAGGCCTAATTGTTTTCCGGGAAAGGGGTAGTTTATTAGTGAATAGATTTTTTAAATTATGATATTTAAAAAAAGGCTCAAACGATTTAGTTCACAATGGGTATCTGTTAAGTTTGTTACTTTATAAATAATTATGTGTATTTGTTTTTCTTAAGGAACATTAATATTGCTTACTGATGAATGAGTTTTTAAAAGACTGGATGTTTTTGAAAATATCTTTAATTTTTGTGGTTAAAAACTGGTATTAGGAAATTATTTTACGTGATAAATAATAACGTATGTTTTGATTTATCTAAAATAAACACATTTAAAAATAATTAAGTGTAGTTTACTTAGCCTATCTTTTATAATTTTTAAATATTTCAAAAATAACATTTATGTTTAAGCTCAAAATGATTATCTGTGCATAATTTTTCTTTTTAATTATGAATATATTTTTATTTTTTACAAATTTAAATAATTTGAAGATAGTTTAAAAATAACTGATATTTGAAAACTTGATGCTAAAATGTATATTAATATCAATAATGTTTATCGTGGTCAGCAATATTATAGGTTGGATTTTATGAAGAAAGCTTAGTAAAGGATAAATTACTTAAAACTCTTCTTCTTCTTTTTCATTTGTCTAGCTTTATAATAATTTAAGATGGTACTGTATCATTATTTCAGTTATTCCAGTTCACTCTTTCAGAACCAATGGCCTTCAAATGTTATTTATTTATATTTCCAGGGTAAAGCGTTCGCCATATCCTTAACTGGGTATATTGTTACGTAATTAAAATTGAATTCAACTCTCTATCTCAATAAGTATATTGCACACTTCCTTAAAATCAACCCCCTTTATATTTTTCTAGCTTAAATAATTAATTACCAATAGTCAGTGCAATATGTGTACTAAAGTGTGTTTTTTTTCCTTAATATTAACTTCAATGGCTCGTATAGGATAATATTTGCTAGCGACTTTAAGTAATAATTACTGTACTAGTGTTTTATACTGGTGAGATATTGAACTTATATAGCAACCTCTATGGTTTGTACAGATCTACGTTCATTTATTTGCGACATCTGGTTATATTTACATTCAACAACTGTACTAGTGTTTTCTAGCGGTGAGATATTGAACTTATATAGCAACCTCTATGGTTTGTACAGATCTACGTTCATTTACTTGCGACTTCTGGTTATATTTACATTCAACGACTGTACTAGTGTTTTCTAGCGGTGAGATATTGAACTTATATAGCAACCTCTATGGTTTGTACAGATCTACGTTCATTTACTTGCGACTTCTGGTTATATTTACATTCAACGACTGTACTAGTGTTTTCTAGCGGTGAGATATTGAACTTATATAGCAACCTCTATGGTTTGTACAGATCTACGTTCATTTACTTGCGACTTCTGGTTATATTTACATTCAACGACTGTACTAGTGTTTTCTAGCGGTGAGATATTGAACTTATATAGCAACCTCTATGGTTTGTACAGATCTACGTTCATTTACTTGCGACTTCTGGTTATATTTACATTCAACGACTGTACTAGTGTTTTCTAGCGGTGAGATATTGAACTTATATAGCAACCTCTATGGTTTGTACAGATCTACGTTCATTTACTTGCGACTTCTGGTTATATTTACATTCAACGACTGTACTAGTGTTTTCTAGCGGTGAGATATTGAACTTATATAGCAACCTCTATGGTTTGTACAGATCTACGTTCATTTACTTGCGACTTCTGGTTATATTTACATTCAACGACTGTACTAGTGTTTTCTAGCGGTGAGATATTGAACTTATATAGCAACCTCTATGGTTTGTACAGATCTACGTTCATTTACTTGCGACTTCTGGTTATATTTACATTCAACGACTGTACTAGTGTTTTCTAGCGGTGAGATATTGAACTTATATAGCAACCTCTATGGTTTGTACAGATCTACGTTCATTTACTTGCGACTTCTGGTTATATTTACATTCAACGACTGTACTAGTGTTTTCTAGCGGTGAGATATTGAACTTATATAGCAACCTCTATGGTTTGTACAGATCTACGTTCATTTACTTGCGACTTCTGGTTATATTTACATTCAACAACTGTACTAGTGTTTTCTAGCGGTGAGATATTGAACTTATATAGCAACCTCTATGGTTTGTACATATCTACGTTCATTTACTTGCGACTTCTGGTTATATTTACATTCAACAACTGTACTAGTGTTTTCTAGCGGTGAGATATTGAACTTATATAGCAACCTCTATGGTTTGTACAGATCTACGTTCATTTACTTGCGACTTCTGGTTATATTTAGATTCAACGACTGTACTAGTGTTTTTTTTTTTTAGAGAATAGCACTACACACCTCGAAATCTTGGATCACAGCAACATAACATATAATTAATAGTAGAAACCACACCGGTCCATCTAGAAATGCGAATACGTTCTGAAGGTCATCATTAACTGTCCATCATCACAGAAATTGCTTGCTATCATTACATGTGCAATGCCGTGCGCCTATCTCCTATGCAACTTGCTGTACACACATGCTTGACAGCTTTGCTCCTCCGGTACCGTACTCCAAGAATTTGAGCACAATTTAATGGTATTACCATAGGTTTCTGGATGTAAGTGTGCATGGATTTTGTATTACTTTTAATTCAAATAAGCTATATGTGCAGTTTGAGCTATGAGTTTTCAAACATACTGTATTTACATTCAACGACTGTATGTGTGCCTTCAAATGTGGAACGTACTTTTAGGAGTATAAGACATCTATTATTTCTCTGCAATATTAGGTAGTACATATTATTTAACTCTTCCTCCCCAATCACAGTGTTTAGCCACTAAAATGTGGAAAGTAGGAAAGTGGAAGAAGTTATAATATTTTCCTCGCGTTTGGGTTTAGCAGGCAAGGAAACTGGTGAATTGTTTTCTAAGAATACCCCACCTTTCGTTTTACACAAAATATAATAAAATTATAGAATAATAATTATTTTAGAAGCAAGGTTATATTTAAAATTTCATCATCTTTAAATTGAGGAAGATTAGAAATATATATACATTTGAACGGCTGTCTTCATTAATTTGATTTATTTTATGTGGTACGTTAATCCCAAGAATTGTTTTTATTTCTTACGTTATTTGCATCTTACTACCCAACCAGCCTATACGTACATCTATGGACTATAGACTATAGAGAAAATGTACTAGCATTCTCACTAAGGGAGAGTGGAAAACAATAATAAAACATCCTCACTACACTCGGTCGAGGTTTGAATCCAATTGAATGAAAAACAGACCAAATTAGTCTGACACTTATTTCGCAAGTCCACCAATGTGGTTTTATTTATTTAGCACGCGTCTTACTACCCGTTCGGATTATGCGCTTAAGTACTAACTACGCTAATGGGTTAGGAAATGAGAAGGTTAAATTCAGAGTAATTGAACCAGCATTTGTGTGGAGGGAGAGTGGAAAACCATTTAGGGAGAACCGACCTAGATTCAAACCTCAATCTCCCCGTTCTCAGCAGTCTAGTCCAACACGAAACAATCGCGTAAGCTTACTACGCCACAGAAGCGGGTCAATGTAGAGTTTTCAATTATAATAAATGAGGCAAGGATGTGGAGGGTGATTTAGAGTAATTGCACCCGCCTTCAATAGAAGAGACTATACAAAAAATCACAATGAAATTCATATGTGGTAAGCCACACCCCAGTGCAACCAATTAAGATTTATACCTTATTTGACCTGGCGGTCTAGGGGTAAGGTGTCAGACTTCTGTGCTGGCGGCCGGGGTTCAATCCTCGGTCCTGGCACAGATTTACCTGATTACCAAACCCTTCCTTCACCTCTGAAAATACATCTTGCGAATGTGGGGAATGCCAGTTCTCCACCGTGGTTCGGATTCCACGTTAAACTGTAGGTCCTCCATTTCATCTCACAATCACCCTACAGTTACACATTAGCGTAAGTGCGTATAACCCGAACGGGTAGTAAGACGCGGTGCTAATAATAATAATAATAATAATAATAATAATAATAATATATCTGGACATCCTCTTCACTGGCGAACCAGTTTATTGAGAGGCCAACACTTTGGATTGTTTGATGGAGCGAATACCTTTGTATAAAAACAATAGTCTTATTACAATAAATACAGCATTTATCATACAAATATGGCTTATTATAATGTTCTTAATATACCTATTTAACCATTAAAAGAAAATATCTAAAATAACTTTTTCTTGATAAATCAGTGTTGGCTAAAATAGGTACACTATCTTAGTTAAAATTTATTCGATGAACTGTTCGTGGTTTAAATTTTAAGTAAATACTTGCCAATAACAAAACCGCTTTAGTAAGTCCATTTAGAATTATTCCGAGCATGTCGTAGCGACATCTCAGGTTTCGACACGATAGTTATATTTAATGACTAACGTGAGTTTTGATAACAGTTTTTTTGCTATTATTGCGTTTATATACGTCGACTATACAGTAACTTTAATACAATTGGGACCTGCATCGGTGGCTGCATTGTCTAAGGCGACATTCTAGCAACAGACTAGATAACCGATCATTGGAGACCGGAGCTAGAATCAGGTGTACTGAGGGGGGATTTTCCTAAATAGTTTTCCACCCTCCCTCCACACAATTTTGGTTACACTTCCTCTAAGTTCAACCTTCCTCATCCTTAACCCAATATAGTAATAATTATCGTATGTGCGTATAACCTGAACTGGTAGTAAAATACAGTGCTAAAAATAATAAAAATTCCAATCTTGTATGTACCTATTATAACTGTAAAAATAGGGGAAGGCCGTCAGATAAAATGGGCCTTGTTTTACCAATTCCCGAAGGTGTTCGATTAAAGTAATCAAAGCAAGATTACATTAGTTTGTAAGGTACTTAGGTAGGACTGGAATATAGAAAATAAACCAGCTCTTTGAGACTTGTGGATGAGTGAATTATTATTATTATTATTAGCACCACGTCTTACTACCCGTTCGGGCTATACGCACTTACGCTAATGTGTAATGGTAGGGTGATTGTGAGATGAAATGAAGGATCTACAGTTTAACGTGGAATCCGAACCACGGTGGAGGCCTGGCATTCCCCACATTCACAAGATGTCTTGTCAGAGGTGAAGGAAGGGTTTGGTAATCAGATAAATATGTGCTGGGACCGAGTATTGAACCCCGGCCGCCAGCACAGAGGTCTGACACCTTACCCCTAGACCGCCAGGTCACCTGGATGAGTGAAGAAAAGCTTGATTTATTATTTTTAATTACAATATCCTAACGAGGATGCCTAGGTTCGAATCTTGGTTGGATGAACTGGTGAGGCTAACATGGGGGTAAGTGGTGTTAGCTGGGTTTACCTATCCCCTATTCACGCTTATGCATATTCACTTCCTTAGAACTGCCCTCCTCATCTTTACCCCTTAAATTAAGCTCTTTTTTCCCCTATTACTGCGTTTTACTACCCGTTCGGGCTATACGCCTATGTACTAATTATACTAATGTGTAAGAGATTAGTAAGGTTCGATTTGGATGATTTAGATTGGTCGAAAAGAGCGCAATTGATGACGTTTATGGTGACGTCACCATAATATTGCCACCAGTTTTCGCCTTGTTTAGTGAATTCGGAAATGGAGCAAATAATAAGAAGCATCTTTGGGAGTATCTTGGGTGCAGAGTTGCGCCATTTCTAGACTTGCGCCGGAGCAGAATTGCACTCGTTAATGAATCCAGACCGTAGTTTTAGACAATTTTTCACTTTTAGGTCATGTTATAAAAATGTGAACCTTGAATTTCTCAAAAACCTAATTTTTTTTAAATGTTGAAAGAAAATCCACATAAACTTAAATATGTATGGATCGTATGTGGAAAAATTCATCATGAGATCAAAGTGTAAAAATATTGAATCACTAGACGAAATGACACTAATTTCAATTCACATATCACCGCTCATGCATTGGTCTACCTGCAATTGGTTCTCCCGTATTCGTAGCCTCCAGTAACGACGGCGCTAAATAAATTTAAAGTCAGTCCAACTTCTACTAGGGTGACCTGGCGGTCTAGGGGTAAGGTGTCAGACTTCTGTGCTGGCGGCCGGGGTTCAATCCTCGGTCCCGGCACAGATTTATCTGATTACTAAACCCTTCCTTCACCTCTGACAAGACATCTTGTGAATGTAGGGAATGCCAGGCCTCCACCGTGGTTCGGATNTATCTGATTACTAAACCCTTCCTTCACCTCTGACAAGACATCTTGTGAATGTAGGGAATGCCAGGCCTCCACCGTGGCTCGGATTCCACGTTAAACTGTAGGTCCTTCATTTCATCTCACAATCACCCTACCATTACACATTAGCGTAAGTGCGTATAGCCCGAACGGGTAGTAAGACGCGGTGCTAATAATAATAATAATAATAATAATAATAATAATAATAATAATAAACTTCTACTAAGTGCTAAGTAGTACGGACTTTCAGATTGAGACTCTTTGTATATTATGATACTGTGAAGTGGATCTTTACGGACTACGGACTGGTGGATTCGGGACTTTGTGGACAGAGCAGCCTGTTAGTGTATAGTCGATCTCTTTTTTTACGGAATACACACCTTGCGGATACAGAGTATGTAGACGAAGCTTTAACTGATAATCCTAATTTCACGGTAAATTACATTTAGGTTTTGTTATTTTGTATATACGCTATCAACTACACTTATATAAACAAAACAAAACATATCTAAGAAGGAAACCTTGACTACATTTTCCTTACCAGGAAATGTTCACTCGAAATAGGGAGTTCCCCTTCCTACTTGCACAACTGTGAAGGTGTTGTCTCTCATATTAGCCAGAAGAGCGTCACAAAACCTGAGCTGACAATGGACTTGGAATAGCGGCCACAACACAACCAGAATAATTATTGGTGCTGAGAAAGTAATTTAAACCTGTCAGCAAAAGCTACCGGCGAATTAAACTAAGATTCGACACCGTACGACTAGTCTACCAGTAGCGTCTCTGTATAGTGACAATATCAGGTTCGATTCCAAGCATGGTCGAATAAATTATAACTGACGAAATTGAGGTTTCCCTTTTCAAAGTGATGAATTAATGAATGAGATACTTTGTATTGTGTTTATTCTAAATTTGTGTTGATTTTTAAATCGTGTGCTTATATAATTAGTTATTATTATTATTATTATTATTATTATTATTATTATTATTATTATTAACACCGCGTCTTACTACCCGTTCGGGTTATACGCACTTACGCTAATGTGTAATGGTAGGGTGATTGTGAGATGAAATGGAGGACCTACAGTTTAACGTGGAATCCGAACCACGGTGGAGGCCTGGCATTCCTCACATTCACAANAGATGTCTTGTCAGAGGTGAAGGAAGGGTTTGGTAATCAGATAAATCTGTGCCGGGACCGAGGATTGAACCCCGGCTGCCAGCACAGAAGTCTGACACCTTACCCCTAGACCGCCAGTTCACCGATCATTATTAAAGCAACCTTAAACGCCAGTTTAAGAACTAGTTACCTATATTTTACTGTAGCCATACGCTAAGCGATATACCCTGTTTCGGTAATTTTGTGAGCTGAATGATAACATGATAAGTTGAGTGTCCTTTTTTCTATGTCCCCCACTATATTTTTATTTGGTCTCCAAGGTTCTTTCTATGCTGCTTCCAGTCTAGATCGACGTACAATGTGATTCTTGCCACACAAGTTACATTGAAGATGACACAACTACACAAATACACCAATTGTGTAACATAAACTAGGTAATTATCTAACATAACAGGACAAGCTGGTCAATCGCTGTGCCGTCAACCTGCTCTCATTCAAAACTACAGGGTTCGATCCTCACCTCACAGAGTGTTTTTATAAGCTTTCTAATCATGTCCCCGTAGATTTTTTTTTAGCACAGCTTCTTACCACCCGTTCGGGTTAAACGCTTTGAGTACTAATTACGCTAATGGAATAGGAATTGGGAAGGTAGAATTAGAGGAAGTGAACCCGCATTTGCGTGGAGGGAGAGTGGAAAACCATTTAGGAAAAACCACCCCCAGTTCACCCGACCGAGATTCGAACCTCGATCTCCCCGTTCTCAGCAGTCGAGCTCAACACGACTAGCGCGTTAGCCAACTACGCCACCGAGGCGGGTAGTGAGAATATTTAGTTTAATATCATTGATGTTAGTTAAACACTGAAGAGTAGGTCTACTATTACGGATATAAAAAATATTTACTCGGTTTTTAATGTCAGTAATGACTAAAGAATAGTGATAAAAGATGGAGGGGGGTCATCTTTGATGAATTGAATCGGCATTCTTATAGAAAAAAGTATGAGAAAAAAACAGAGCTGGTTAACTTGATGAAAAATTACTTTCTGTGTCCCTGATTGAGACTCGAACCTGAACTATCCCGCCAACGGTGATCAAGTGCAATATTCTAGTCGAATTATTTAGGCCACTTAGACATCAGTGTCTGTAAAATTATGATTTTTACGAAAGGTTAGGCGCAGTTTCTTATCTATTAGGAGTCTTCATTCTTTCTTTAAAATAATAATGTTTCCCTTTGAGCGCAAGGTTATACAGGAACACAACGTTTAAATTAACTTAACCTATCACAATCCGTTTTAATTATAATCGTCCGACTCAGCCGTTAAGACTCAGAAACTATTATTATCACCACTACTACCAAGGTTTAACAAAGGTCAAGCATGAATGTAATAATCAGCACCAGAGAACTGTAATATAAGGACAAAGCTATACAAATACACGTATTTATTTTAAACGTCTGCACCCGATATCGAACCAGGTTCTCTTAGACCCTTTCCGTAACCTCCCTTCCCTCATCAACAGGGACTTCTTTGGTTCAAACCAGAATTTGGTCTTTATAAAGGTTGAGTGGAATAGCTACACCAAGAAAGGTATACGCCCTTTGGCCTGGAAGTTGGGCACCACTATGGCCCTCTCTTATCATCTGCACCATAGTGTAACAATGCAAGGTAAGTTCTACCACCTTCCAGGGGAAACCAAGTATACATTAGTATGCTACAAGGAAATGACAGCTACAAACGTTACTAAAGCTACTTTCATCTATTCATACGTCAAGTCATGTGATCTACAGCAGTATTTTTTATATATAGATTGTATCAATACTTATAAAATAACTCTAGTAATATCCGCATGGTCTAAGGCACTACTCTGAGACTAGACTGCTGAAGACGGGGAGATCAAGGTTCAATCCTGGTCGGGTGTTCTGAGGAGGAGGGTTTTGCCTAAATGGTTTTTCCACTTTCCTTCCACACAAATTCGGGTACACTTCCTCCAAATTCAACCTTCCTAATTCCTAACACATTAGTGTAATTATTACATAGTCGTACAACCCGAATGGTTAATAAGACGTGATGCTAAAAATAAAAACACCTAAAATAGTATTATTATTATTATTATTATTATTAGCACCGCGCCTTACTACCCGTTCGGGTTATACGCACTTACGCTAATTTGTAATGGTAGGGTGATTGTGAGATGAAATGGAGGACCTACAGTATAACGTGGAATCCAAACCACGGTGGAGGCCTGGCATTCCCCACATTCACAAGATGTCTTGTCAGAGGTGAAGGAAGGGTTTGGCAATCATAAAAATAGTAATGTTGACAAAAAGAAATATATGTTTGTAATTTCTAAACGGCCCTTTCTATCAGAATCCTATTATGGAAGCATCTGAGAGTTTGTTAGTGCACCACCGGGCCATCTGTATATTTACACTTACAGGGAAAGGTTGATGAAGGCTACATTTATATTAAATATACCCACAATTGTATAGAGATAAACAATTGAGAAACCATTTTAGGAACAAGAAAAATCCTCAGTATATCCACCTAAGATTCAAGCCCCAACCTCCCCATTACTGTTAAGTCAAGCCAGACGAAAATGACGCCCTTATCCATGTGACCACCGGTATTTGAAAGCTATAAAGGTTACTAAAAATACCTTTACATACAACATTCATAATTTAAATCATATTCTGCTTAGCTGTCACTTTTTAACCAATCGTATCAATATTGATAAAATAATAAACATGATATGGCAATATTTTTACACTCTCTTAGACGTCTGTTGGGGGGGGGGGGGTTAAATG
>CABEEJ010004312.1:49694-66263 GCA_901482245.1 Timema douglasi
TTTTTTTTTTTTAATCCAACCTTACTTTACGTAAAAATTTGACCCTTTGAGACTAAAATAACACTTTAGGAATCTAGATATAACGTTCCTTTAACAACCAAGTCATGTATTGACGGAATCACAACAGAAAATTTTAAGATAATGCGGGATTGTGTTATTGGATTTTATATAAGTTAGCAACGCTGTTATTTTTCTACTATAGGTTACCTGGTGGTCTAGGGGTAAGGTGTCAGACTTCTGTGCTGGCGGCCGGAGTTCATTCCTCAGTCCCGGCAGAGATTTATCTGATTACCAAACCCTTCCTTCACCTCTGACAAGACATTTTGTGAATGTGAGGAATGCTAGGCCTCCACCGTGGTTCGGATTCCACGTTAAACTGTAGGTCTTTCATCTCACAATCACCCTACCATTACACATTAGCGTAAGTGCGTATAACCCGAACGGGTAGAAAGACGCGGTGCTAATAATAATAATAATATTTTTCTACTGGGAAGTATTAACCACGACCTCCCATCGGAAGAAAGAGAGAATAAGAAAAGTAGATAATCTATCTATTTTACGATCACCCACTTCATAAGCACAATAATCTAAAAAAGATGTGATTTTAAGTTCGTCCACTTCCAAAATGTCCTCTTGTTTACATTATAAGAGGGGATCCAGACGTTAATGACACTTTTAAAACTAACCACTAAATGCTTTAGAGTTGATTAGTGAATGTGAGAACAGATCTAGAATCACTTGTAACTCATCCGATGATGAGGTTTCTGGCATTATCTCCTTAGGCTGGATTCAAATTAAGTGTAAATTTTAAAACTTGGGATATCTAAAGTGTATGAATCACTGGAATTTTAAGTCATTATGTTAATACCTTTTAAAAAAATTGTACATACCCTTTTCAATCTCATTGTAGCTCTCCAATTAATATCTAAATTATAATAATATCTTAAAATAATATTACACACCCACTAAAATCTCCTTGTTGAAATTTCCCTCGTGGCTCGTTGCGTTGAATCTATCAAACAATCATTCTATAATATTTCGTCAATTTTCTGTATAAGGAATTGCGCAAGAAATCCCAATTCATCCCACATCGGTCAAGCACAAACTGACAATGCGACCAAATTTTGTTCCTTCAAGCTTTTGTTTTGTTATTCCGATTTGTATCAACTAATTTCCAACACGACGTAGAAAATATGGCACATATGTTCTCTGATGATTATGTAGCATTAATTCACCACGTGTTTGCGGCAAATGAAATGTCTGTGTATCCATTTATAGAAGATAAGATTTGCCACGTGATTCAGTGGCGTCATTAGGATAGCTTTGGGGCTGAGGTGGTCAATTAATAATAATTAATCCTCACCCCACAGAAAACGCATAGCTTGTGTAATACAGCTTAAACATGATGCCACATCATGAGACTTCATTAAAAGAGAGTGGAAATTGAGAATATTGAACCGTTTTACTATACATATTTTTTTATAATTGAAAAATAGCCGTTTTAAAATGAAAAAAAATAATATTTCAGTAACCCCATTGTTTGTTATGTTCAAATATTCATACATTAAAATACACATAAACTTTCTTTTTCTCTATGGGGCCCATTGGCCTAATTATCAATATGTGAAGAGCTTATTGAGATTTTGTAAAATGTTATAACAAAATTATATCTTTGTTATTATTTTTATTCCCTTCTCCTTAGGGGTCGTCCATAAACCACGTAACGCTTTTTCTTACCTTTTTAGCCAGCCCCCTCCCCCCATGTAACACCATGCAGACATTTAGCCTAGCCCCCTTCCCTCCTACCTGTGTTACGTAACTTTTCTCACCAAAAATGAATCTCATTATTTCACAGGGAAGTTTTGTGATACTAAAGAAGGGATTCATATTTAATACTTCTTAAAATCCATTTTTAATCCTGATTATAAATGATTTCAGAAAGTATTATTTATTATTCACACGGACCTAAAGAAGTCGAGCATAAATTCCTCAGGTCTAAGAGGTAAAACATCTGCTATAGTTATGTTATGGATGTCATGCTTGCAATCTCTGTAAGATCCAGACGGCACTACTATGTGATTAGTAGGATGGCTCTTTCTGTAGTGGCACCACATGATGTTAAGTGCCCACATACGATGCTTGATGCTGGGGGAAGACATCTTTCTTAATATTGTGCACTTTTTTTGATAGCCACAATATCATCAAATAGAGAGTTATTTAAAGAATTCTAGGTATACAACTTATCTAAATTATTATTGGATTAATCTACAATTTTACTTTAATTAACTTATCAATACCTAGACTCATGAGTAGCTAGCACGACCACATGTCACAGGCCAGGATTGGTTGAATTTGGTCACGTGACCACGACCCCTCGCCCTCTGATTGGCTGTTGGTTTTCCCCCTTCCTCCTAAACTCCTTTCCAGTGTTCCAGACATGTTGGTTCTCGTTCCAAAAATGTTGGTACTTGTATTTACTTGTTTTATTTGGTTTTTTTTTAAAATATGCTTATTGATTTTTTTATTTGTGCTCATTGGTTATTTATGTCTGGGTAGGATTGAGATGAGACGTTGGAGTTTTTTTATTTATTTATGGCGTGCAGTCCATGGCGTCGGGCGTGACACCGGCACGAAGCACGAAGAGTGTGAGAAATGGTTCCCCTGGCCTTGAGACCCCTTTCATTTCCCCTCAATACCCCTCCTTAGAAGTATGTGTCGCAACCCCCTTCCCCACCCTCCTATGTGGTAATGGGTTTTCCCTGATGACAGGCACCAGTTTGGCAGGACGACAAGACATGTCCGGACAAGAATATAACGTGACCTTGAATGATGTTGCAATGGGTTTTACCTTATGACTGGCGCCATTTTGGTGGCTTGACATGACAGGAATTGATAGTAACCTTGAAACTGTGAGATAGGTCATTGACTCTGGCAATCCTACCCTCAGCAATGGGTTTTATGGTGTCGCAGCCCCTCCCTCACCCTCTATGTGGTAATGAGTTTTACCTGATGACAGATGCAAGATTAGTGGGTCAACAAACAAGTTGGGACACGACCTTAAATGATGCCGCAATGGGTTTTCCCTTACGACTGGCGCCAGTTTGGCGTCTCCACAATACAGTAATAGATCGTGACCTTGACACCATGAGCTAGTACAATAAGTCTTTGACCCTGTTCATGTTTGGTGCCAGTTTGATGGCTCGACAAGTCGAGACTCGTATCTACGTGTAAGGAGGACAGAAAGGTTTTGCATGAATAAAACACGATATTACAAAACAAATATTTATTATACATTAAAGGTTTTACAGACATGAATTAAAGGTTTCACAGACATCATACATAATATTTATTAAACACTTTTACAGGAATGCCGCATATATTCGTTGATACATTTTCCTACAGTGTCTCTTAGTAAAATTGTTTTTAGTTCACAATCCAGCATGTAATAGTCCAAACCGAAGACTTGACGTGTATAGTAAGTAGCACTGAAATGTTCCCGGTTTTTAATGTGCGTTTCCACAGTAGGCTGTTCGATATCGATGACATCTGCTGATTATGTTAGCGTGTCGCATACATTCATGACGAGGGTGTCGATAAAATCGTTGCAATAGCGTGCGACGGGTGTCGACTATATATCCAATCAATCGACGGCGACGTCAATGAGGTCCCACATATCACAAAGATAAGCACAGATAGGTGCTAGATAGGGAACACATTTGATTCCGGGGTCTTGTTTCTCGCTAATGACGACCATACTGTCACCACACATTTGCCTCAGAGAGATTTCATGATTAGTCACACTAATAGTCTGAGGAGGTTGCGTGTTGTTGAAAAACTTGGATATGACCGACTTGTAGCGGCACAGCTCTTGCCACTCTGTACGGGTAAACATCGCACAGGGCCATCTGCATTTTTCTAGCTGGACATAGGGTGTAAAGTTGTTCTTGACGCTCATGCCGACGATGACTCGCTTGGCGTCGACTTCGTCCAGCGGGAACAAAGTGTTGACAATACTGATGATGGCAAGCGGCTTCACAGGATTTTCTTTGCGGTTGCAAACGTCTTGACCTCCCATGATGTTTGTTCATTTCTACGATTGTCGAGGCTATGGGTGACACGCTGTCGGGACGCCCCTTTAATAGGTGCACATTGATTGGACGAAGCCTCTTGAGGGGCAGCAGGACCCTACAGTCTTGAAAAATGTGTTTTAATATCTCACCACCTTAGCGTCATTGCCTGTATGATTGGTGGTTGAGAATAGGCAAAGGAAAGTTTTCATTGGAACGTACTGGGTGCGATAGAAAAGTCCTATGAGACAGTAATGACCGCAAAAGTCTGTGACGATACTTTGAAGTTGTAGCGTGCTTAGAGACGTGTGGGAAGTGTTTTTGCGTATAAATACTAGATGTGACATTATAGGGGTTGGGAAACCATAACTGTCAAAATATTCTCTCACGCCGTTCTTGTTGATAAAGATGGTGACCCAATGCATCCCAGGCTTGGTGTGTGGATCAGTGCTGATGACGAGAGTAGCAGGTCGATCTATTCTTGCAGGTAGTTTATCAGCAGTGAAAACACCCGACTGTACAAACGGAACCATGGGTTTGTTTTCAGTGCACGTCTTATGGTATGCATGTCCATCTTCAATTATACAATCTCGAAGTCCTCAAACTATGCAGCCTGAACAGAAATATGTGCCATGCACATGGTGCGAAGAAATTTAAGTGTTTTCCAAGATGAATAACCTTTGTCGTACAGATCTACGACGGGTTTAGGCGTGTATTTGACTAGAAATTTTTCTCTTCTGCCTCCTTGACGTAGACGGTTTCTGCACTTGTCGTGGCACGGAAGATGAGGGTTTCAAGCAGGCTGTAATCCACATCACCGCTATCCCAAGGAATGCAACGCAGTTTGTTGACGATATAGTCAGCTTGCTTTTTAGCGGTGGCTGAAAGTTTCTCTATAGCGTATGGAGGGTTTTAACACCCAATGTTGAAGTAATGTACCGTACACAGATAAAATACTCAGTTACTTGACGATAAATTGTTTTCTGTCGTCGATGAACCTCTGGAAATCCACAATGACGTCCATGATTTAAATGACGAGTGTAAGGGGCGGGAAGCCGTTTATATTAACTCTCATACATGGTCACGACGTTTCTGTCCTTGTTGATGGTGATTATGTTAGCAAACTCCCCATACACGATACAGTTGACGGTTTCGGTGATAGCTCTGGTGAAGCTCACTTTGATGCTCAGGGAGCCATGCCTCGTCAAATTCCAATGCGTTGGCATGTGGGCGGACAGATTAGGTGTGAGATCGAAAGCCATGAGATGATATCCCATAGGCAAAGCTTCCCGTGTAATGTCGCTACCTTCATTCATGAAATGGATACCTCTTCCAGAAAACAGTATGTGGTAGGACATGACATAGTTGTCCTTTGAAAAATCAGCCTGTAATGGTTTGACGGCACTTGTTCCCCGTCCACGTACATCGAGAAATGTTTCATGCCGTTTATTTTGAAGTTAAATGGGTTCTTGGTGGCACTCCATTTAACGAAGCGTAAACCAGGGCCGTAGTCTATCACTATGATAGGTTAAACCTACATTTTCAACCTCTGCCAGAGAATCGAAAACGTGACCCATGGATCAACAAAACAAATATATAGGGGTTTTCTCTCCTTTAAATAATCGGTTAAAGCAACAATATAATTTCCCCTGTTAATTATAATGCCAGTATATACTTAAAACAAATTGTAACACTAGATATAACCTACAGTAGCCCCATGGCTTCTTTGGTGCTGACTGACAGCTCACAGCTGACAAATAAAAGCTTTGAAAAGTTATCAGGCCAAATTATGTATCCCTACGCCGAACCATATGATCTGCACAAACACGAGTTTAGCAGCTGTCACTTGTGACGGTCAAAATGTAGGTATATACCTAAATGTTGACTGTTAAAAGCCAGCTGTGAGCTGTCAGTCAGCACCAAAGAAGCCACGGGGCTACTGTACCTCCATTTTAAAATGATATAATTGATTAGCAGAGCGCAAATTATTTTTTCGCCTTTAAAGTGACTTGCAATTCCAACTGTTATTTCTATAAGTAACCAAGTCTACCACACCACGCTAATGATTGAAGAAATTTAGTTTTAAATAAGGTATTGGGGGGAAAACATGTCTTAAATCAAATTGGTAAAAATAACTAATAGTGTTAGGGTGGTAATTTTTATTGGTCATAATTAAGATTTCTATTGGTAGAAATAATTTTGTTTTAAAATTAAATAAAGCATTTTTTATTGAATATTATAATTTAATTTAAATATGTTACTGTTTTCCAGCATAAAGCTCGGGTCACTTTTTTATTCATAAAAGTGTATATCTTAAAGTCTAGGACATCAACAAACTTGGCCCACTGTCTGTTAATTTATCAGACCTACTTTTTTAGCCGTGTCGAGAATAGAACCCTGGTCTGATAGTTTAGTATACCGACATGCTAAGGTGGCGGTTTAATTTGATCTAACACCTTACAAATACGGCTAAATGGACCGTTATTATTTTTTCCCTCTTTTCTTGTTTGTAATAATAACATTCTATACCATGAATATAAGAGATAATATTCTCGAAACGGTCAGCTCACAAAAGATTTTGGTATGCCTGTGAAACAACGGTGGTTTGGGGGATGAGAGTACGTGGATAAATCTTGCATAATCAACTATTTCCAACCTAGTGGATATAGTATAGTTACTTTTAAATGTAGCTAAAATATATAATGGCAAACTTACATATCCGCTGGTCTATCAGGTTCAATTCACCACAAACATCAGGGTTCGAGTTTCCGCTAGAGTTGGTAGGGTCCTGGGGGCTGAAATATTATGGCGGCGTGAGGATGACGGTGATAACATGAACAGCACCGACCTCTTCTAGGAGGTGCGTTGGTATAGAGCCCATCACTTCGCCGCTTTCAAGAGCCGGCGCCCGCACACATGTCGCTAGGCTTTCTGCAGGTGCCACGTGGTCCCTCAGACCAGCATCCGACCCATATGGATTACAGTAGTCAGAAATTAAATAAATACATATTAATTACTATCGCGAGAAAAACCACTGGCCAATCACGCTCAAATATATAGCAGAGCGCTAATTACCCATGGACCAGTCGCCATCCGCCTGGAAAATTCCGTCTTCACCAAAAAGAGCTAAAGGGTCTGGGCTACCCGGCGTTACTGACGCTGCAGGTGGAAGCGGTGGGTTTTCTTGAAAGTCTCTCAAAGAAACAAATGTCACTGTACACCAAATACGTATTAAGCAAAATAGTAGCCATTAAGATATACAAAACGTTTTAAACATACCTGAATTTTTCCAATTTTCCAGCACGTACAAACTCATTGTGATGTTTACTAGCAGCGATTATTATTTATAATGACAGAATGTAATGATTACAAGGTATATTTATAGTCGCATCAATGGGGTGTGTCGCATATAGAGGTGGCAACTTCTCATTGGACGAAAATATTATTTCCACATCGCTGATTGCCTGAGCCCGAGCTATTTACAGTTATCTGTCATTCGCGCTAGCTCTCTCGCCGAGGATGGACGTCTTTCTACGATGCTGTCTAAAGGGATCCTTGAAGGACCGTTGGTCTTGTTTATTTTTACCAGCACAAATGCGGGTACACATCTCGCCTTGTTACGGGAGAAGTTAGGGGTTCGACTCCCTGAAATGTCAACACACTCTAATTAATTTTATAAATACAAACACTATATTGTTGCTCCAAATGTTCCAGGATAGAATCCCGTATCCAGGTGTCAATTATGTATAGCAGGCTTAAGCATAAATAATAACTTTGGCCGTTTTCACATTTACACTCAACGCAAATGATGCTACATCACTAATTTTATTATTATGTCTCTCTTTCATTTGGACAAAATATCCAATTGTGTTGGAAAGTTTAATTCCCCCTCATGTTCAGTTGTCAAAGACGCGCTAATGTAGGTACACATCTCGCCCTGTGACATAAGGAGGTAGGGATTCAAGTCCCTTAGAGAGTAACAAACGTTAATTACTTCACATTTTAAACCTTGGCAAATGCTGTTACACATTTCGCCTGGTCAAAATCAGCTCTTATCTCATGCTTGCCTGAAGAGCATGGTTCGAATCCCTATCCACGCAAATGTGGGTACACATCTCGTCCTGTAACATAAGGAGGTAGGAGATCAAGTCCCTTAGAGGGTAACAAACTCTAATTACTTCACATTTCAATCCCTGGCAAATGCTGTTGCACATTTCATCTTGTCAAAATCAGCTCTTATCTCGTGCTTACCTGAATAGCTTAGTTCGAATCCCTGTCGTGTGTGTTTACTGAGGTCGATCCTTGGGCACTCTACCTTCACAATGCATGTTATACTTGCATTGATGGTCGCATGGTCTAAGGCGTCACTAGATGGCCGGTGACAGAGTGATCTATGTTTGAAAAAATGTGGGTACACATTCTACCGGCAAAATGGTAGGGGGTGCAGGAAGTATGGCCGTTCTAACATACATTAGCTGTGCTATAGATATCGAGGTTCAAATCCCCATGTGTACGCTTTCTAAATGTCAGGCTCCTGGTGGGAGAATTTCGAATCATTGGTCCCATAGTGGCCATTTGGAAAGCACATTTAACCTGCAACCGTCAGAAGGCCACGACCGATGCACCAAGTGGCCTTGGGACTGGAGGGGGGAAAGCACATCTGAATCAGCGACCTTCATAAGGCGACTACCTTTACACCAAGTGGCCTTAGGGGTTCACGACTCTTCAACAAGGTTGTTGCCACACTCTTTCAAAATGTATAACAAGTTACTGTTGCAACATCTGACGACCCCCACTGAGAAGGGGTACGACGAAGTGATGGGGAGGGAATGAGTGAAGTGAGAAGCAGTCCAAAAGAGTGAGGGAGCAGCCAGTGTAACTTAGCTTGTTTGTGGAGATGTAAGGAGGGTGGGGGAAGTGAGGGAAAATTTAAAGTGGCCTTATGGCCGTGATACGCTGTCAGCTGCTCGGTGGTCTAACTCTTAGCTAAGCGGCCAGCGAGAGAAGATGCTCACTAGCGATCCCGAAGGAGGAGCACCCGGCACCGTGGATTGCCCGCTAATAAATAAGTAAAAAGACTTTAACGCCCCGTTACGAATCCTACGACAATAAACTCCCTCACACCAATAAAACGATCAAACGACCCGTCCGAATCCTAACCAGACAAAAAAACCAATTAGGACAAATAAAAAACAATGAGCATACATAAATAACCATTAAGCACACATAAAAAACCACGAGCACAAATAAAAAACAAATGAGACAAGAATAAACAAGTTTGGAGTACTGGAAAGGGTGTCAAGAGGAGGGGGAACGGGTTAGGAGAAGGGGAAGGAGAAACCAACAGCCTATCAGAGAGTGAGGACGGTGGTCACGTGACCAAATTCAAACTATCAGAGAGCTGTTTTAAGGTGCCAGTTGTAGTTGAATTAAGAGTTCCAGCGTACTTTCTCCCATAAGGTTTAACATTGATCCTCACCACACTCCGTGTAAGGAGGATCATTTGCTCCTGGTCATCCTCACCGCACTCCGTGTAAGGAGGATCACTTTCTCCTGGGTGTCCGATTCTAGTGCCTCCTAGTGGCGAGCCTTGGGAATGCAGTCACTCAGATTGTTGACGTTTGGATATGTGGGACTGGTGGTGTTGGGCGTGTTGCGCAGCTGGTCAAATAGAGAGACCATGGTGACTAGAAAACTTTGCTATGTAGTTTATTCCTTTGGACTACGGAACGATGGTACATGAAGAATAAATGTGAGATAAATATTGTTGGTGGGTAGATACATTTAATTTACAATATCCGTCCCTCTCTCGGCTATTTATTTCTTAAAATAACGAAAATAATCATATTCTACATTTTTCCAAACATAAACACATATAGAGTCAATTAAAAATCTTTTTAATTATATAAATAAAAGTTCCACTTATCCACGTGGCACTTTCTCAAACCACTTGAACTTGACCTTTCATTATTATGACACTTTCCCAACCCAGCTTAACTTAAACTTTCCTATCATCATCAATATTTACTCTAGTAGTGGTATTGCCCTGTCATTACAGCGATCTCATGGAATGGATTTGGTCACGTGACCACGCCTCCTTGCTCTCTGATTGTATGTTGGGTTTCCCCCTCCCCTCCTCCCCCTCCTCTCCTCCTGACCTCTTTTCCCAAGTACGAAATGTCCTCACCTTCAGCCCCTCCCCCTACAGCCCCCCCCCTACAACCCCTCCCTCCTACAACACCCCTCGCCTACCACCCCGGACATGTTGGTCCTTGTTAATTAATTATTGGCTAGGATTGAGGTGTTGGAGTTTTTATTCATTGATTGGAGTGTTGTAGTTTATTTGGGAAAGTCTCCATCACAAGTCTCTACTGGGCTGCCCAGAACAAACAGCATGAACCTCTCCTGACGACCGTTTGGGGTAGAGTGTGATAAATGTTCCCGCTGCCTTGAGACCCCCCTTTCACTTCCCCCTTCCTTAGAGGTATGTGTCACAATCCTTTGGGTTTTCCCTGGCGTCAGTTTGGCGGCACAACAAGACGAGCCGAGAAATGAATAGATCGTGAACTAGGTCAGTGTGTCGCAACCCCTTATGTGGTAATGGGTTTTCCCTGGCGCCAGTATGTCAGTCCGACAAGACGAGTTGAGACAAGAATAGATATTGAGGACATTGACCCAGACAACGGGTTTTCCCGATGACGTCATCGCAACCCTGGCGTCAGGTTGGCGGGCAGACAAGACAAGTCGAGACAAGAATAGATCGTGAGGTCATTGACCCTGTCGTGGATCGTGAAATATTATTTTGGGGGTCAACCATTATTTCGAGTTTTAGCATTGATACTCCTCACTGTGAAGTTGGATCATTTTCTTTCATATAGACCCTTCTTGTATTCATTGGACTACTTTCTCTCCTAAAATAGCATTGCTCAGTGGCGGACCAGGAAAAAATATTTAAGGAGGGGAAGGCAGGGGTAAACCAGATGTTTCTAAAATAGTTACATTATTAATTGAATGATAATAATAATAATAATATTTTGCACCGCGTCTTACTACCCGTTCGGGTTATACGCTATTAATTGAATAAAACTTTTATAAATCACAAATTTTTTTATTATAATATTACTACGTATTTGGTGTTACTCATTTAGCCGTTTATTAAAACGTTTCCCAGGACGCACTGCGAGGAAGCGAGTAATGTCACCTCCCTTCTATAACTAATTTTAAATAAACTATTTAAGTTTGATAAAGCCGCGCTGTTTCACCTGAAATTAGGCTATGATACAAGCACTTGATCTAGGGGGAGGGGCTGAAGGCGAGAACATTTCGTACTTGGGAAAAGAGGTCAGGAGGAGAGGGAGGAGGGGAGGGGGGAACCAATAGCCAATCAGAGAGCGAGGAGGCGTGGTCACGAGGCGATACCAAATTAATAGGTTTTCAAAGTTAAAGTTCTCTTTAGAAATACTCGTATTTAAACGAAAATTACAAGTCTATCTCAGAAATTTAAAAAAAACAGAGACCTAATATCTATGACATATAACTTCAATATTTAAATTGGAATTATGAAGATTTACACAGCTTTACAACTTTCCTGGTAGAGTCCATTTTCAGGAATAATCGTCTCCTGACGATATCTAATCTTAATAGTCCATATGAATTACAATAGTCCACCCACGGTGTTGCCGGTTTCAAGAGCCAACACTTTCTTCAGCGTCGCCATGTTTTATAGCGTCTTGTTGTTAAGGGAAAAAAGGGGGGGAGAAGTCCAACCTAGCCGGTGACGTCACGTCGGTGTAGCACTTCATTCAGTTCGACACGTACACCATTTCTCTTCCCGCTCTCTGATTGGTTATCACGTCTTCATCAAGATCACCTGTGGCTTGTTGATGGTAATCTTGTTAACTGGAGGGGCTGATGACGTAGGTCATCAGGTGATGATTTGGTGGTTGGTTCCACCCTTCGCAAGAGGTCAGCTAAGTCCGAGTCCATGTCTAGAATGTTGTCCAGGTAGACTCCCATCAGATTACTTTTGACCAGGCAGACCGGAACATCAGCTGTTGAGACACCACGGCAGATTTGCCCCACTCATCGAATTAGGACGTGTTGATGTTAGGTCAGGCTTGTAGGGTGTTCTAGCCATAATATTCAAAGGGTAAGTACATGAACAGTTTATATAGAAGTGAGTTGATTGTGTATTATAATGTTTGTATATGGCTAACAACTTAGTTACTGCTTAGGTTCCTTTTGGCTATTCCATTCTGATGGCTTCATGCTGAATTGTTTACTGTGGCAGTCTTGTAATGCTTCTAGCATAATATAAAATCATCCCACAACCCTGGGCTTGTTGATTCTATTTTACTACATATTAGTCTAATATAATGATTACTATAAGCAATTTATAATTATTATAACAAGCATTAGTGGACATGAGGGTTTGATGTCACGCTCTTTTGGTTTGGTTTGTTTGTGAAGGTGAAGTAAGGATTTTAATTCTTGCCAGGGGTAGTTTATCCTAATATCCCTCCAAGTAAATAAGGGTACATTTCCTCTAAATTTTACTTATCCCACGGGTGTAGTTAACTGTAGATAGTCCGGGCTGGTAGTAATACATAGTGAATAAACTTAAAAACTAGGATTTTAACACTTTTAAATTATCAAAGGGTCGTGATGGGTGAGAAGAGAAAAGTTGTGGTCATAAACTACAAAATATTGAGAACCACTGCAATAGAGTCAGTTAAATTTTTAAATATAAAATAAACGATTTTAACGATATTTGTAAATTTAAATAAATATATTTAAGTTAAATTGGATATTTAGCTCAGATGAAGGTAAACTGAAATAAATAATAAATCAAGTTATTTCCTTATGCGCTGAAAAAGCCTTGTAGCTTTAAGAATCCAGTATGAACAAATAAATAAATTTAAAAATACAGTTGCCTAAAGACTCGGTTCAAGGCTTGATTATCATCCCAAATTAAAAAAAAAATATTCCAGGATCCTCCTCCCCCCTTCCCCCACACCCCCGTTCTCAACATTGCTCTTGTACTCTACTTTGTCACTTGGAAATTTTTCTAATTTTTAAATTTTTAAAGTTGGGAATAACACTGCTTCTCCCCCACCCCCCTTAAATTTATTTCATGCAACGCCCCTGAGTTGACAATGCCTTAATATCAGGGTCTTTTATTGATTCTTCTTGTATTTCTTCAAGACTGATATCCCATCGAATTGCTTCTTTTTCTCGTATTCTTATAAGTTTTTGGCCACCAAAAATATCTTAAACGAACTTGGCCATCCTTCCCATCTCTGGGCCACTATGGATTCTTCAGAACATATATCTCAGTGTCAGCAACTACAAGTTGGACACTACAACCCACTTGTCTGAAGACATATTTACATTAAAGGTTATACAATTCAGTTTTAAAGGTACGGTAATATCTTACAAATACGAATAAAATATTTTAAAATATGTAGCTATCGCCCATGTTGTTTACATTCTGCCAAGGTTAAAATATATTTAAAATATGTTATTAACTTATATATTAGTTTCAGAAACAATATTATATTGAAAGTAATATAAATATAATGAAAAAAGATAGTTTAAAACTTAATTAGGTTCATTTTAATTACAAACTTTGTGTTGTAGTTTTACATTTAAACTATCATTTGGCTATAGATTTTTTTGAAATATTACAATATAAGCCTACTTCAACTTATTTAAACAAACAAGTCACGAGTGTTGAAGTTAGTTATGCCCTTAAAACCTTTTATTGACCCATTTATTTCAGTTAGTTAATCATAAGTTGATGTATCTCTATATTCGTACAAACTAGCTAATGATGACAAAATGCTACATTGCCTTGTATGTGTGTAGAAGAATATCCGAAAGTTTCCTTCTCTCTTACACAATGGTGTACAGACGACATGGGCCGGCTCGAAAACTTAGTCACAGATGTCCAGCAAGTTATATTATAGAGATCAATGGTCTAAATGCACCTGTTTAGTAATATTCAACCAGGAAATGAATATGAGCGTAGCACGTGCCAACAAGAGAGAAATATGGTTGTCTTGACTAATATGAATAAAAATATTAATTTATAAAAATAAGTAGCTCAATACTACTTTAAAATTATTTTTAATAAATAAAGGATAAGGGATCGAGATCATTACATTCTACCAGGCATTAGGACTAATAGTTGATTTTAAGGATGAAGGATGAACAAAAAATTGCGTTTAAAATCTAAAATATTTGGAAATGTCCGACTAAACGAGTTTAAAAGGTTTCTGTGTGTTATACACTTACAAAATTAATTAAACTAATCTTACTGGAGAATTGAAAGTGAGATAATATATTCCAGTGGTTCTCAATAGGTGGCCCACGGACTAGATATGGCCCGCGAAGGATGTCAGTCCAGCCCACGGTAAATAATTATTAACAACACTGTTTTACACTGCAAGTCTGACAACCCTGTACTAGGTGTAACGGGATAAATGAGGGTGAAGGTCATTACGGGAGGGCGAAGACCATTGACCTAATATGGACCCAAGAGACTTACAGTATGAACTAATTTATGTTCAAAGTTCAGAAGAATTGAAAAGTAACTTTACGTGTGAGTCAATGTGTAATTTTTGGGTTAACTTTATAACTAGTTATCCAAATTAAAATAAACTAACCATTTTAATTTTAACTAAGTTTGGGTTTACCTAAAAATATGAATCAAGCTTCTCTGACATGAGCAATATTAAAAATTGTTACAGAAACAAATTAACAGATGTTCGTGCTGAAAACACCCTAAGATTAGCGCACATCCTAAACTCCAGATTTTAAACAAATTGTTGAAGGAAATCACCCTAATTTTTTCATAGGTTTCTTGGTTACTAAAGTAAAGTTTGTTTTATAACTATTTATATTTTATAAATCATAAAATAAAAATAGTGTTCATAATATTATGAGGTAGCCTACTTACTTTTCATTTTGGAAATATTTTGTAAATTTTTCAAACTAAGTTTTCATACCCTCTGGCCCAGTCCATGAATATATATATATATAACTGTGGCCCGCGCTGATAAGTAATTGAGAGACACTAATATATTTTGTCTAAGATTTATTAGCTTATACATTGTACAGTAAGCATGATTGAATCAATTAAATCCAGACTAGCTAAATGAGTAAAAGAAAGTATTTAAGCAGCTGAGAGTGGATTATTTCATGGCATGGATTTTACTAACGAACCATGACACCAATCTTTAAATCAGTTGCAATTCATTTTAGCAGCATTACAAATTTAATAGTTAGGTGTTTCACAGTCATTTCAAGTCATGAAATGAAAACAAGACAGTGACGTTTATCAAAGAGAATATTCTATTATTTTACAGATTTTGATACACTGAACTTGAGCTTGGGGCCGAATAACATGGAAATGACAAATGTTGAGGCCTTTATAAAAAATAAAGTAGTAGCCGCTTCAGAACAGAACTAAAAATAAAAGTTTTGAATGGATTTCTAGACAACACTGACTGAGAGTCACTTAAACATTTACAGATTGCTTAAAAACTCTTTCTTGTAGTTATCATGAGTGTGGACGGGGTTTTAGCGTAACGATCTTAATAATTACACCACTATTCTTTTCTATTTTTATAATTAATCATGTTATATAAATCAATGTTCACCAAACTAAACAATCCACCTTTGAAGCAATGGGACCCACTACTGAAGGCTTGGACCTTGTTGCTGTATTGCCAGTTGGGTGTGGTAACAAAATCGCGTCATGTCATGTTCCTTAGCAAAAGAGAAATAGGCAGGGATGACCCCAGGGCTTTGTGCGCCCTAAGCGAGATTTAAAAGCTTACCAACAAGCTTGCCTATTCCCATCCATTCGTGATTCGTATCTAGTATTTATCTGTTTGGTGTACTTTACTATGATGTTTTTTTATTGTAATAATAACAATAGAGTATGCTTATAACCTGAACAAGTAGTAAGATCTGGTGCTAAATAATAGTGCTATGACAGGTGGCGGTGTATGCAGCTCTATAGCAAAACATGGCAAGAGGCAAAACACATGTCTTGTACGATACCGTAAGCAAACAATACTACTATGGTGTGTTAGGACCATGAGGTGTTAAACCTAAATACGTTGGCCTAACGATTTTAAATGTTTTACAAGTTGAGTTTCCATCTCAAAATTTGGTCAGATCAATTTAGAAACTTGCTTTTCTTTGGTATTATCTTTTTCTAAATGATATATATGAATCATAGTCATGATTAATAATTTAAATATACGAGTATATATGCCTATACATATAGTTATTCTGTACATATATGACTTGTATCTGTTTGTTTGCTAACAGCTGCTACATTTTAAAGATTAGAGTTTTTTTGACACATTTACGCTTAATCCGTTCCAACTAGCACCTTAAGAAACTATACATGACTAGCAGCCCAACCCGGCTTCGCACGGGCATAATAATATAATAAAAGAAAATACACAATGTTTTACAGTGAGTTTCT
>CABEEJ010004313.1:6036-41036 GCA_901482245.1 Timema douglasi
GTCTGGGTGGAATGGAAATAGGAAAGCCTCAAAAAATGCTTACAAAGGCACTCTTTGTCTCTTGAAAATAAGATACAACAAAAGAAAAATGTTTCAAATTTATCCAAATGTGTGGGTGGACACTTGACCTTAACGATTTGAATGGCGAATACTGTTGGATTGCTATCAACACTAAAATCAGCATGGGGCCTGGTGGCGGCCGCTAGATAATAGTTTATTATTTATATTTTATAGCTCTCTGTTGGGTGGGGGCGCTGTTTGAGCGCTAGTTAAGAACACAGTTGGGTGAGATTAGCCTACTTATAATATTTATACAACCTCAGAATGTCAGGGGGGCAACTGTTAACCCCTTAGAGGTCACTGACAAGGATTACCGTCATATATCGGCTGGGTCACGTTCACCGGCCAGGAGGACAGATGAGACACCTCCGGTTCGATATGAACTCAGCCCCATCAATTTATTTGGTTTATGACAAGGACGTTTCCTACCTGTGACGTCACGGCTGACCAAGATAGGATTTCCCATGTTAATGAATCTACGTTTCGTTCAGCGAGTTTTAAAGATATAACGTTGAAACGAAAACAATAAATAATTCAATTATTCTACAAATATTCCCACAATATCACAAATTATTATTTTATCTTAATATAGTTTCTTAGTAAACGTATTTTTTATATTTCATATACAGCTTGTGTTGGTGACGAGAACGGTCTGTAGGAATCTTACTGTCAGGCTGTAGGTCAAACAGTCTGTGGGTATATATATATATATAATATGTATATCTAGAATAGGAGACAAGAGAAAGGTACAATTAAAATGCAAGTAAATGTTTTCAAGGCACAAATATTAAAGTGAATGTTTAAACTTGTCAGAGAAAGAGGGAACGGGTTATCAGCACATATACAAGAGCCCTATCAGAGTAAACTTCCCATTTTCCTCCATAGCTTTCTATTTAGTACATTGGCATCAAAATGTGATAGTGCTTAGACTGCTTAGGTGCGTCAAACTAAAGTGCAACCCGCTTATAAATGTCTAAGTTGGCAACGTTGTTAAGTTAGTCTTGTTTAGGTTAGGACCGTGCTGTGCCATAGGATAGGTCGAGTTGGTTTAGGCTAGGTTATGGGAGGTTAGATTAGGTTAGGATGGGTTAGGTTGTGATAGATTAGAATGTTGCTGTGTCTTACTATCCATAACTTGCTGTTTTTAGTTTAGCTAGCTAAAACATTTACAACCATCCTAATTGTAACGCACCAACAGCCATGTCCGAGTAGTCCACCAGTACTCTTTGTTTACATTTACAACCATCCATAATTGTAACGTACCAACAGCCATGTCCGAGTAGTCCACCAGTACTCTTTGTTTACATTTACCAAGAAGTAACTCGTGGCCGAACTGTAGTGATCAAAAAAACACAAAAAACTTGCTATATATATGTTAAAAAAATATATATATAGTGTAGACAGAGAAAAAGTAGTTGAAACATATAACTATCCAATCAATTTGCCTTTTCATTATTGATTAAAGGTTATACTGAGTTATACCTGTCAAATCAAATAGAATCTCAAAGGACATTTATTAGCTTCAGCGTCAATTTCATGGAAGTGTCAATAAACATTCTTTTCGTACAGATATATAAAAACTATATATCAACCTTTTAATTTCCTTTTTTAGCGTATAGCACGAACAGGTAGTAAGTAATACGCAGTGGTACAAGACATATTTGAGAAAAATTTGGGACAACAATTTAACACGAAGGTATATACTGATTTTGGTAATAATTCCACTTTGAAAGTTATTCTTACTTTCTATCAACTTCTCGGAGAGAAAGTATTGTGATCATAAAAAAAATCGAGATTTTGATAAATGTTGATGTTTCATAACCCCCTGAAACCAAAATGTGGTTTTCGCAATGCCGTCTGTCTGTCTGTGCCTCGGACTAGAGCCAAATTTTTTTTTACCGAATGGGCTGAAACTTGGTATTTCTGATTTTCATAAGGTCCCCCCCACCCCTCAAGTGTTTTCGGTATTATATATCTAATCCAAAATTTATAGGTAGTTTATTGAAGGGCAAAAAAATTCCATTTTCTCAACATTTGCAATAATGATTTTGATTACATTTTATATCTAGACACTGTTTATCATATAAAAGATATGTCAATTTTCCTATTTTCCCCGATCCTCCGCAACTATTTGAGATACGTAATAATTCATCATTAAAAAATGAAGTACTAATGAAGATTAAAATCTTTTCTTTGAAATACATTTTTATAAACGCCAATAATTTCTAAGATAAATATATATGCGTTTTAATTCTGGTCTTTGAAAATGAATTTATTGTAAGGCTCTTTTCTCAATTTTTGTGTAACAGTGATCCTAGCTACTAATACCATAGAGTAAGTAGGTAACCGTGTATATTATTTCATTTATTTTCTTTGGTGTAGTTTTTCTAAAACTATTTATAAACCTATTATTTAGTTTCCCAAATCTTACAAGTATTTTTTTGTAAATGTTTATTTTCAGATAAGAGCGTCTGTGCGGTGCGGTTCTACCAAATAGAACCTGTGACTACAACTTTCTCTAGAACATATAACTCAAAGGTGATATTTCGTTCACAAGCGCTGTTCAATTTAAAATATTAACTGTTCTAACTTTGAAAAGAATTACATTTAAAAGTACTTAGTTAAAAATGTGTACATGTTGGTTTACTATATTTTGGTATTACATGTTGACTTTCTAAACACAAGAGTATTAATACCAGTTTTCAATTTAAAAACAAACTTTAGTTTGAATACCACATTTATTATTCAAATAGAAAACCTTGTTTGGAAATTATAATATCCAAATCACATAAAGAGTAATATTATGTACTTGAATAATATATACTTTTAAGCACCAGCCGAGACTAAACCACGAATCTCTGAACTTGAATTAAAATTAATTTTGTTTTAAATCAAGGAGATGTTGATTATTAGATTTATTGAAATATTGTATTTATTTATTTAAAACGGAAAGCTATTCGTTTCTACGGTGATTTCCATAGTTCTACCAAACTGATTTCCATCTTTCAAAAAAAAAGTGTATACACCCAGTTTATTTCTTAAATTTTCTATTTTTAAAATATTTAAGAGGGGGAATTTTTAATTTGGGATTATAACTATGATAACAATTTATTATATTCTTCATGTATTAGTTATTATATGAATGTTATCATTTATTTTTCCAAAAGCTAGTGGTTGTGACTAAAAGCTGTCATTGCACGATGCGTCAATGGGTCAATGAGAATGTTTTTAGAATCGGGCCATTCCTCCCATTCGGGTTATACGCAAATGTAGTAATTACGCTAATTAGTTAGAGATGATGGAGATTACATTCAGATATGCTTGGTGGGAGATTGGAAATACAATTTCGTAAGAAACCCCTTCGATACTTCCTACCGGGATTCAAACCTCGATCTCTTTGTCATCGGAAGTCTAGCCTAATATGATAGTGACGTCTTAGACCATTCGTCCACCAAAGCAGGTTTTATTTTTGTGTTATTATTTATTTCAACGTTCATTGAAACAAACAATTCATGACCTTAGGAAATTCATAAAAGAATTTTGACAGTGAGGGTGTGCGACTCCACGTACAATTATCATGTAAAATAATTGAAAGTTATCAATCAAAGGTTGACATACGCTGCAATCTTGTTTGACTGTGAAATTCCTCTCACTACATCCTCCTCTTACGGAAGAGGATTACTCCCTCGGCTTCAATGCAAATTTGACCGGGATATAGCTGAGGGCTGATTTACATAGCATCAAGGCCATTCACGTGGAGGTTTTAGGCTATGCAATCCGCATTTCTGACCCGTTCATATATGCTCCACAGGACAGGGGTTGGTAAACCGGGGGCAAGTAAGGAATGCATTTTAGACAATAGTTACTAAGTTATATAATGGAAAGGTATTTAATTAATTAACATTATTTCACAAATGACATCTGGACAAGAGGATCGAATCCTGGACCTTTGATTCAGCGAGACAAAACTGTATCAGTGAGCTACCCAGATTCGTCCCGGTCTCAGGGTAGTTCTTCACTCATAGATTGAGTCCGAGCCTGTGATGGACGTGTGTAAGCTAAATATGAGAGACCAGTAATATCTCGAGCTTTCGGATACCTCAGCCATCCGCGACTCTGGAAATCTGCTACGCTGCCAAGTACACAAGATTGTAAATAAAACATAATTCTAATTAATGTCAACACACAGACTACAAATAATTCTAGTTATGGCACTGTCCGTGTGGAGGAGGCCACAATTCAATTTATTTAAATTAGTTGATAAATGAGATCTGGACACGGGAATTTAACCTTGGACCCTTAGCTCAGTATGTTAATGCTCAAACCACATACTCATAGTCAATATTCACACGTAGTTCAATCATGAATATCTCATTGGTTGAGTATCCGAGCGTTAAACCAAAGGTCACGGGTTCGATTCCCGTGTACAGGTGTAATTTATCAAGTAATTTCAATTAATTGAAATGTGGACACCTCCATACGATGGTTTGCAGCTTGTCTGTTGATATTCTGCTTGTGAGCTTAATATTTATATTTAGCACCGCGTCTTACTACCCGTTCGGGTTATACGCTTTAAGTACTAATTGCTCTAATGGATTAGGAATTGGGAAGGTTTAATTGGAGTAAGTGAACCCGCATTTGCGTGGAGGGAGAGTGGAAAACCATTCAGGAAAAACCACCCCCAGTTCACCCGACCGAGATTCGAACCTCGATCTCCCCGTCCTCAGCGGTCGAGCTCAACACGACTAGCGCGTTAGTCAACTACGCCACCGAGGCGGGTGTGAGTTTAATAAAAATCACACATCTGTAGCCGACGATTTACGCACGTCCATCACAGACTCTGCCTTAAAATATGAGTGAAGAATGACACCGAGCACGGGACGTTTCCTGGATAGCTCAGCGGTCAGAGCATTGGCTTACTAATCCAAAGGTCCCGGGTTCGATTCCCTTGTATATGTGTCAATTTTCAGAACATGATATCTAGATGGAAAATTCCTTATTAAAAAACATAAATAATAGCTTCGGCTATTTGATTCTTATGTATATTTTTTTCATAAAATTTCGGGGGACGGGGGTCTAACCCTCAGACCCACTCTGACTTCGGTCTTGCCCCCCCCCCCTCCCAATATGAATGATTAATGTTGAATTAAAAGTTATGAAAGAGATTATTAAGTCTAATTAAGAAATAATCGTTTAGTCAATAACACCGATACAAAGAATGTAAACGCACATTGTTACATCGAAAGCAAAGATAAGCTAAAAATGAGCAACGCAGTGCTCGTATCAGTATAGAAAATAAATATTACTTCCTCTATACTAATGACACTAAAAATAGTCTAAATAATATGCCTCGTCCATTTTTTTAAACATTAATTATGAATATTATGTTTATTTCCAAATCAGACTCATGTTTGCATACTGAATTTAAGAAATCCATTAATTAGAAGAGTAGCAATACTATGTTTGACAATATTAAGAATATTATGAACCAATTACTTTAATAACTCTTGAATTAAATGTGTTTTTAATAATTTTTTGTTCTAAAAACAGCTTAACACTTATTTTATCACAACAAATATTGGAGGCAACGTCGAAAACAAGAAAAAAACTGCTATTGAACTATTTTATTCTTTCCAGATAAATCTTATAACAAATAAAGTTTTGAAATAAAATAAAAACATTATATCCATAAGAAAAAAATTAAGTTTGAAAAATGAATGGTGTGACATATTTTTTGAAAACCTATCAACTCAATCTTTTGTTTGGTCTCCAGTTCTTTTTTTTACAGGGGTTAGGAAGCCAGACGGTTAAAGAAACGGAAAACATACTTTGGGGATTGTGGAAATCCATCAAAATGTTTGATGGCATATCGGTGATTTGGAATGTCTTCGTTGGGATTTGAACTCTGAACTCTTGGGTTTCTAATCAAAATGGTGCGAAAAAGAAGAATCGGAATGGTCGGGAACGAATTTGAAGAAATAAAACGCCAGACTACAAAGATTTGAGAAACGTTACTATTTATTGTGACAGTTTTATCATTTCTTCTTTACAGAGATAGAACTGTTATTAGTTACAATCATCGTCGCTCTGAGAACTTGATTTCTAAGTTGGAGAGAAGGCTCTCAGCTTTCTTTATTCCCTCTCTCTTTCTTCCTCTCGGCAAATTCGAATATATTGTGGTCTCATTATTTTTTACAGCCATTTAATAAGTATTTTCCAACTACCTCTGGGATGATTATATTAGGCTCTAAGCCCCTCGAATACGTCTTAATAAATATCCGCTTACGGCCCTAAAGCTTGATTCACAGGATCAGGATATGTTATTGTGACATCACACAGTCTTAGACATGTGTGTCTAGCCATTATGTTCTACCGTGTGAGCTAGATACATCAGATCATCGACAAGTTTTATTTTCGAATGGACAAACCTGTTTTAACATTTCATTACTATGGGTGTTTTTAAATCAATATAAATCGACAAACACTTACTACAATTTTTAATCTGTTATTTCAAATCACTGCAATATACAGTAGCCCCACGGCTTCTTTGGTGCTGACTGATGGCTTTGAAAAGTTACCAGACCAAATTATGTATCCCTACGCCGAACCAAATGATCTTCAAAAACATGTGTTTAGAAGCTGCCACTTCTGTCAGTCAAAATTTAGGTATATACCTAAATGTTACTGTCATAAGTCAGTTGTGAGCTGTCAGTCAGTACCAAAGAAGCCACGGGGCTACTGTAGTTGACGCTGGGGCTTACCTCTAACTTGTTTCACTGCGCATGCGTACTGAATAGAGTCGATTGATTGTAAGCGTTGATTGGCTATCACGGGCAGATTGTGTGGAGCGAAGATGACAAAACTAAAACTATAAGTACGTACATAATTGACTTGGTGGATAGTGCTTGAAAACTGTGATTGGCTTAAATTCCGTCACGTGACCCGGTTTGTGTTGTTCCCTTACTTTTCGGGCGAACATGTGAATCCACAAGAAGTCAAGATTGGAAATAAGACCCCCCCCTCCCTCCTAGTGTTTTCTTGAGCGCCTGACTGTGGAGTCCAATAGCCGCGCAACTACGATTCAAATTCTACTCTGGTACATTTCAAAGAAAAACAAAAGATTTTCTTTATTTAGTTTATAAAAGACAAACAAAACAAAGTGTATCAAGATACTCAATTAAAAAAATATATAACAAGCACTGTAGATAAAAAAAATTATTGAATGTTACTCTCTCTACTCATAAGCAATTTTTTGTTTGAAAAACCACTTAATTTATTGGTGGAGTTAAGCTACACTGTAGAAAGATAATAAAAAACTGCGTATTTAAATTAATTCCATCTAGTGAAGTTAAAGATAGAACTACACACATATATTCACTAAAACACTTACACTAGTGAAGTTGAATCTAAAGCTATACTCTATAAAATTACCAAAAGTCTAGGTATCTAGCAAAGTTGAAGCTAAATCTGAATTAAAAAGTTGCTAAAACCTTTTGTATATAACCAAGTTTAAGTTATTGTAAGTACTCTATAAAGATACTTAGAAAATAATAAACTACTTGTTTTTTATGAACAGCATTCAAGAATAGATCTAGACTATTGTAGGACTACATTATTTTTGTTTTACAATTGTTGCCTATATCTCTATAAGTATCTTTATCACTACAGGGTGATTTCAAAATGAACTGCACTTCCATGTAACACAAAAGGAAACATCCAGATAATTTATAAGAAATCCAACCTATACTCCTATTATTATTCATTCAGCCCCACTATTATTATTATTGTTATTATTATTATTATTATTATTATTATTATTATTATTATTATTATTAGCAGCGCATCTTACTACCCGTTCGGATTATACGCACTTACGCTAATGTGTAATTATAGGGTGATTGTGAGATGAAATTGAGGACCTAGAGTTTAAGGTGGAATCCGAACCATGGTGGAGGCCTGGGGAATGCCAGGCCTACACCGTGGTTCGGATTCCACTATTAATTAAATAAGTTACTAGGAGCATAATCAATCCTTGAGCTCCCAGGAGATTTTACTTCTTATTGTATGTGTAAATAATTTGAAATAAGGCTACTAGCTATACATAGTTTAGTAAATAAACTTAGTCTACGCTATCATTAAAATATTTAATAAACACGTTATTTTATGATGACATTCAGATGAAGTAACAAAGTTTAATAAATAACGAACTCTGCAATAGATAGGTAAGTTATTTACGTTGGACATATAATGTATGGATAGTTTTTGCATAGAGAGGTATAAAAGATCTTAATTGTGACTAGAATATGTTAGTATTTGTGATTGCCTGTTGCTAGATAAGCTAGTTCAGTTATATGAGTTGTTTTGCGTTTTCCGAAACTTATAAATATGCTGTGGGTTTGTTTACTGCTATTTCTCCATCAACAAATTCTAGAGATTTTACAATCCCAGAGTCTTTGATTTTGTTGTGTCAACGAAAGTTCCTTTTGAAATTGTTGGTGCTTAATAGTTTTTGGGACAAAGATTTGTCTCTAAGCTTATGTTACTAACCCATTAAAAAAATTCCCATTTCCAAATATTGAGTTAGTTATTCCACTTTGTAGTATTTCCAATGTTTTCCTTTGTCATCATTGGCGTGTAGCTTCAATATTTTTTTTTTAGCTGGAGCTAGTTGCTTTTAAAAATATCCTGGCATTAATTTATGTTTTCCCATGTTTTAAGTTAATGTTGAGTTCTAAAAGGTTAATTCTACAGACAACCAGGGGTATATTTCTGTGACAACAAAAGGAAAATTATGAATCTTGTTTACTTTGAAGCGGCTTAGTCAAAGAATGAAAGCACATTTAGAAAAAACAGTGCAGAAGAAAAGACTGTCAGATAAAAAGACAAAAATAAATGGAGGGTACTATTCTTATCGCTGGGTATGAAACAAACTATTTATTCCAAATAAGGTAACCTTAATGTTTCTTGTAAGTAGTTTGTTTAAAATTAACATAGAGGGTACCACTCAATAGATCTAAGCCAACCTTACCCTATCACCACCACCCAACTAAATATGCAATAGCAAAAATTTGACAAAGGAATTTATTTAGTTGGGGCCTATGCTTGTATAAACCTTTTTTAGGGAGATTAAATTTTCTGCTTCTCTAGTGTTCGTTTGGTAAACATGAAAAGTTTAATTTCGATATCTCAATCTTTGAGAATTTTGCAGCCATTTGTTTCAGGTGTTGTTATGGTTACAAACCAGCCGATTTCTATAGTAATTGTGGTTATTGTAATATGTTTTTATGTTGCTGTTTAGTAAAAACTGGTGCTTATTTACTGTCACGTTTTGGAATGTCAAAGTAAAACAATGCTAGTGATAGTGAAAGTGTTAACTCTTATATAAACCCAAACTTTGACATTGAATGTGCCGGTAATTACAACATAAAGAAACAAAAAGGGCAATTGAAAGCTTATACTGAAAAGAAGATCAAAAATAATTCTGGTAATAGCTATAGCTATGTTTCTGGTAATACTATTTCCGGCAAACAATTTGTTTTCGTTAAAAAATTTTTTTTTAAATAAATGTTTCACAAAAATTCCAATCAAACCACAAGAAGAAGAATATCAGCAGTTTTACGTCTGCAGTTAAAAAAAACAACAAGATGCACTGTAATCCGGTCTATTTCATGTCAAAAGTGCCTCAACTCACAAAGTAGATAATGTACGAGGTAGAAGGGATATTAAATAGTAATATAACCTACAGATAAAGTAAATGGTACTTGAGAAATTTTATATCTGTCTGTTTTAATTGTTTTGTATCAGATATCTGCTGAGCGAATTCGTTTAGTTCAGAAGAAAACGTTGGAAGGTGCTTCATTTTCTGTTATGAGAGGACATCACAAAATCAGACCTCGTACTATAGCCTAAAATTTATGGCAACTAGTTGAAGAACATTTGTAGCAGATACCACACCGCAATCCCATAATAGTATTAAAAAGTCTCCAAAAAAGTATTTTGAGCAACCAAACCTTACAGTTAAGACTTTGTTCTCCCTTTTTCATATCTATTGTAGGTCAAAAAACAAATAGCGCATTGGAAATGAGCTATAAGATTTATTCTTTTATACATTTTTCAAAAATAAAACTAATTATGGTGTTCATATGACACGAGCTGATATTTGTGACTACTGCTCCGAATGCAAAATAAAATTGAAAATTGTAACTCCAATGACCTCTACACAGTTCAATTGGCTGAACATGAGAGAAAAGTCAAAATATGCATTAAAAAAATGGAATTCTGTCATTTTTAGCTGCAAGAAGAATGAAAGAAAAACACTGGTCCTCGAATTTGATTATACCTAAAATCTGCCCTTTCCTAAGACTTACAAAACATCACAGTTCTACAAACAGCTAATGTGGGTTTATTTGTTTAGTGTCCAATGTCCCAATGACAACAATGGTGCTCTATATTATTTCCTAGAGACAGAATCAAAGATAAATCCTATTAGCGTATGTTTTAGTGTCCAATTTTATTCAACACAAATTATAAAATGATGATTTTAAATGCAAGAGATTGTCTTAATGTACCCAAACAAAAACTTACTTGTTACAACGTTATGTAGTTGGCTTGCAATGAAATTCAACATTACAATGACACACATATTTCCCGTCAATGGTAATCATTTCACTCAATGTGGTCGGGACATTGGTTTGTTGTAACCTAAAACTATGAAAAGAGGAAAAAATGCACACTATTGATAAGTATGGAGGAATATCTAATTAAAATCGTTTAAACCCATCTTCTTTTATAGTAAAGCACAAAAAATGTATTATTAAGAATTGGATGGATGGGTTTCAAACTGTAATGGAGTATAAGCCTGCAAGTGACAAACAGCTTTTAAGACCCATTCTTATGTGAAACTTGGTTCTGAACCAACAAGAGGTGTTTGTTTTATCTGCAGACAGTTACAATTGTGGTTACACTCCTTTTAGATATTTTAAGAAAAATGACTGTGACATGAATCTTGAGGCTTGGTTGAAAGGAAGCTAGTAAGTACTACTGAGCCCAGCGAAAGAAGAGGATGTGTGAAGTTTATTCAGATGTTTGTATCCAGATCAGATTGTTTGGTATGAGGCGTTCCTTAAATCTCGAAATAAAATGAAAAAGTAGTTGGTGATGATGAAGAATTTTCTTATTCTTATTGAGATATTATGTTATATTTTGATCCTGTATGTTTAAAAATTGTTCTGTCTAAAAAATATATTCAATTTGTCTAAAAATTTTATTTATGTTCCTGAGAGGTTTTATTGTGATGTGATAGTAAAAAAGTATTACATTAATTTTCGTATTTTGCTTATGTACCTATCTAATTATATGTAATACTATGCAATAGGTGCTATATGTTTTCCTCTTCATAATATATGTTACTGTATTCGTTGGCAAAGGGCTCAAATATAAAAATATAACATTTATATGCGATACCAGCAAATAAATGGTTATCGGCAAATAGGGCAAGTAAAAATACAATCTCTGTAAAAAGGGCCTATAAAAGCGATTTTTTAAACAATAATACTTATATTTAAATCAAATTAAAACTTATGTTTTACTTACTAAATTGATGGGGAAAAAAACTATTTTTAACAATTTTTGAAGAAAATAAACCTAGAAACAAAGGTGAAAATTTTAATGCCTGACTTCTCAAAACATGGTTTCCTGTTGTGGGCCCATATTAAATAGAACATAATAAAAAAACAAAATTTTTTTAGAGAATTATAATTTTTTTAATTACTGTGGAGAGTAGAGGAGATTTTATGGAAATATTTTTTATTAATTCATGTACAATATTATAAACACAAAAATGTATATAATGATTACAAAATGCCTTTTAAGAATTAACATTTTATAGATAATTACAAATTATTTTCTTAAACCAACATTCTCTCCTATTATGTTTTATTAATAATAACCATCAACAAACCATTAAAAGAAATTACGGTCGGTTTTGGTTTTTAAATTTGACTAAAGAGTCTGTTTATGTTCACGCCAAAATAATATATTGATATTATATTGTGTATCACGTGACCCTTCACGTGTCACTTGTAGCACACATTCCGTGAGTTGACTGGCTACCTCTGACTAATCTTTATGATTTTATAAATAAGCCTTTGCTTGTAGTAAAAATCGTGAATAGCTTTCAGTGTGAAGAATTTTGTGTTATTTGAGTTTTGATGTATAAATCCTTTCTTGAGAAAAGAGATAATCAGGTTATACTCAAACACACAAATCCATTTTGATCGCTATATTTTAAGATGGTGTCACGAACTCACCTACCACGTTTCACAACCTAACAGATAATACGTACTGTATGTGTACTAATACTAGAATGTGTTTGGAATGAGTAAAATTGAATTTATAATAAGTATAAGCACATTTACAATAGGGGTGTGACCATGAGGGCAGGGTGACACCCCTCCCCCCAGGAAGGACCTGTCCCCCCTCCCTGTAATAAACTACCCTCTACCTTTTAAATACTTTTCAAATCATCTGATATCGAATATGAAGCTAAAATATGGCCTTAAATACTAATTATAAATGACTTATAAATATTTCAACTTTCAAATATCTGGATAAAACCACTTAAATATCTTCTAGAGAAATTGGTCGGAAAATTCAGGGAGAGGAACACTTTAAATAACTTTTAGTACCATCCCATTTCCAAAATTTACAAGGGAAGACCATTCCAAATTATTTTTGAAAGCATTCAATTTTTAAAAATTGATTGAGGGAAGATAACTTTAAATATATTGTAGAGGCATCCAATTTTTAAGAAAAATTCAGTCAAATATCAATCTAAATTGTTTCTAGAAGCATACAAAAAAATTGGTAGAAGATAAAGCTTCAAATCGCTTTTAGGAAATCTAAATTTCAAAAAGAGATCTGAATGAGGATAAAAGTTCAAATAGTTATAGGTTCATTTAAATTTCAAAAAACAATTAATAATGATCTGAGTAAATTCTTCTCTAAATATCTATTAAGAGAGTCTAGTTTCCAAAAACTGGGGGAAGGATTACCCCAAATAAGTGACAATGAAACCGGTGTCTGGCATTTTAGGGGAGTCGTTGCCTTTCCTGGAATAATTAATAAGTCCTCTTTTGGTGTTTTTCCCACATTCTCATATTCTCGAATATTAATTTGAAATACTTGCATCAAACCTCAAATATCTCCTAGAGTGATTCAATTTCCAATTTTATTCTAGTTACATATAGTTTAAAAAAAATCCAGGCAACGAAAACTCCAACAATCTTCTAAAAACATCCAATTTGAAAAAAAAATAATATGTGAGGATCATTAAAAAATAGTTTAAAAAATTAGTAAAATTGCTGATGAAGACCACTTCTACTAAATTTAGACGCATCTAATTAAGATGAGGATAACTTTAAAGGGTTTAGAGGGGCATCAAAATTTCAAAAATTGCTAGGGTAGGATCTCTTTAAATAGTTACTAGAGGAATATATATTTTGAACAAATTTAGGTGAGAACTAATCCAAATAGCTCCTAGAAGCATACAATTTTTTTTAATTCTTAGAAAGATAACTTCAAATAGCTTGTAAAAAACAATTCTCAAACATATATGAGAAAAGGAGGGTGAGTATAAGTCAAGTCCCTAAAAATACTCTTTTTTGCTTCCCCCACCCCAACACAAATTAGGTTTTGCCCCTACCACACATTTGCATGGAGAAAGAGTGAAAAACCACGAAGAAAAAAACAGCAATAGTGCACCCAACCGAGATTTGAACCTTGATCTCCCCGTCATTGGTGGTCCAGTCTGTTGCGAGAGTGTCGCCTCAGAGCATTCGAGCAGCGATGCGGGTTTCCCCTCTTGGTAGTCACATTACTAGCGATTTTGTTGTGAAACAGACGATACTCTGCTAACATCGTGGATTTTTTGCGAATTCTCCCCTCTGTCACGTCCCACCCTTCTCCAACTTGTGTAGAAGTGTTGGATGGGAAGTGTGAAGAGGGAGAACACAGTCTGGAGTAAATGAGATAAGTGAAAGGCGATCAAACGGGCCGCCGAACCCTTTCAAGGGAACCTCTGAGTCAACCATCGCTATCGGCCCACGAGGTCCTGCGGGGATAAACGGCATATGTCGACACGTAGGGGTCCTTGGGGCAAGAAACAGCTAACGACCATCAAATAATCAGTATCCTTATAAGCACTGAGGGGGATAGTATCTTAAGTATCTGGTAGCTTCCGGCTGATGGATTAAATTGAGGATGATAGGACAGAATATTTTCTGTATCCCAGGGGAATATACGAATGTTGAGTTAAAATATTGAAATCCAAAAGGAAAAGATGGAACATTATTTATAGTAATGTAGTTTTATAATCATCAGAAAACTTAATCTATAAAGATTAATATAACTTATTAGGAAGAGTGAATTATTAATAAATATTTCGTCAGTTACCTAGAGATGTGATATATTAAACCCTATTATGAAAAAAAAACAATTGAATTTCAATCGTTAAAGACTTGAAACTTAACCTCACATATATTGCTAAAACATTTCATTATAATTATTTCTAGCCTTGTAGTAAAACGGTTTGAATATCAAAAGAAAATTTTAGAAATTCCCAGTTGTGTATTAATACTCTGAAACAACATTACCAAAATATTTTGGTTTGAAATTTAGTCAGTTTGGGATACCAGTAGAAATATTCGTGTAAACTTACGGTTCATCTTACATCTGCTCTCAGGTAGGCACTAGCTTGTCAGTTGAAGCAGCTCCTTCCTCCTCTCGCCCAGCTCCGGAGACATTTGATTCTCTCTCAATTGCTGTAAGAAAGGCTTGTTACTTTCCCACCTAATTTCTTCCTAAACATATATTAATATCTTCATAGATAAACTAACCGGTCTCACACCCCTAAGGCACTATTACTGTTCCTATATGTTATTTAATATTTGGCTCACAGATTATTTTGATTTAAATATTTTAATTGTATATTATTGAAATAAATTAGTCGTCTGGTGAGAATATAATGAGAAGAAGATAGCATGAACAGTTGTTCTATAGGTCTGTACGAGACCTGCTGCAGGGAGGATAAGTAAGTGCCTCTGAAGTGTAGAGCAGTGTTGTACAAGGCGTACTTTGTAACCATTATCACATATACAGCTGAAACAGGGATATCGAATGTAAGAGAGAGAGAGAGAGAGAGACTAGAAAAGTGGAGGCCATAGGAAATAAGTTTGTGAGAAGCATGTTAGCTGTCAAGTGGAGAAACAAGATTAGGAACGAAGTTATCTGGTAAATAGTGATAGTGGAGGGATAGAATGAGACAGTATAGAAAGCAAGTCTGAGATGGTATGGACTTGTAATGAGGATTGAGAATAAAATGCAAAAGAAAAGCTGGAAATAAATTATGTAGCAAACAGTCCGCAATGAAGGCCAAGAAAAAATATGGGAGGAGCAGATAACATAATATGTGTAGTGGAGATGAGAAGGATGGAGGCAATTAAAGGAGGAAGATTGGTGGAATTATAGAGGAAGATGGAGGTAATTTACTAAACTAAACATCCGCAGGCTGGAAACAGTAGAGGATGATAAAGATGATGTTATTCACCATCTAAAACTGGATCAGGAGTTAAGGGTGTGCAATCTAGTTTTGAATTATTTTTAAGATTTTATTTTCTTGTTAAAAAACCATTTATTATCTCTTGACTAACTTGCTTTCGATATTAAATTAACATTGTTAGGAATCCTCTTTAAAATGTTCAATGGTTTATAAAATATAAACAATAACAACGAAAATGTTAAAGAATATTCTCAACAGAATTTGTTTAAGAATAAATCTTGTTTATCAACAGAGTAGAAATGCTTTGATAACAACAACAACAGAAATAGCTCTACCTTTTTAAAGGGAAATATTCTCCCGATTAGATATTTCTGATGGGAATGGAAATTCAAACCATTAAAATAATTTTCAAATAAAGTACATTTATAACAGAGTTAATTTCCAATTATCTTGAAATTTTCCATTTTGACTCTGTTAATTTTTTCTAGCCACTTACTTTGACCTTATAACAGCAACATTTCTCTTGAAACGTCGTTTAAAAAGATCTAATTTCATCTTTTCATTCTTTTTTAAATCATAATACTTAAAACACAAGGTTGGTTGATACTATATAAATATGCTGATACCTGTCACCTGCATTTTGAAGTGATCCGTATTTTGAAACAACAAACCAAACCACTTCTTAAATAATGTGGGATATCTTGATAGCTACAACCCTTCTCGGCGTTTCAGTAAACGGAACCTTTCATCTGTGCACTAGAAATATCAGGAATCGACGTCGCCTCATTTCCCAAATTTACCCTACTTCTTAATGATATCATAAATGTGATGGCCTGCCCTTTCACCCGGAGCCAGGATCACTATACTGGCCTTCCGTTTATTTCTTATGATCGGTCAGAAGCAGTCATGAGCACACGGCCCTAATTATTACTGGTGCAGAAAGGAGGTGACATCCTCCTTGACAGGAAGACAGCGAGTCGGGAGGGGGAGGGCAGACAGAGGATGGATGATAACTGGGAGAGTTGACCGGAAACTTCTTGGAGGGGGACTGGGGTAGTCATCCAGTGAAGAAAGGTCATATCGGGCCAACTTCACTAAACAACAAGACCTCATGTATATTTTAGATCCCGTTAAATCATCGAAGACTTTCTGTTTCCATCCTTATATTTATTCATGAAAATACAAGTAATATAAAGTATAATTCAGTTCATCATAGGTATAATGCTTATCTCCATTTTGAAAAAAGTAGAAGATATAATTTTCAATATACACTGTAAGTCTTTACTGATTTTATTGAGTGTGTATTTACGGCTTTCTTAATTATTAAAGAGTCCATCAAGTTAGAGAGGTCAGATTAAAGTTGGGAATGTCACAAAGCTCATGGAAGAGAGAAAGAGACCGTTAGGAGGATTCACAGACAACTCTACCACAAAGCACTTTCCACTTCATTGCAATTCTTCAATGGACTCCATGAACTGACTGTTCGACCGGACTGAGGTGGCGACCATTAGCCTCGTTACAAAGAAGATTCCTTCTCATCGGGAGAACATGATATTTGAAGAGGTCAATAGGAAGAATAACTATTCATCGGATGCCATCGCAATTTAGAGCAGTGTTTCTCAAATTGTTGTACGCGTGCTCTTACGGTATAGAGAGAGATTTAAGGGGATACGCTATATATCACTGAGTTTTATTGATCAATAAATAGTTCGTAATAATATTTATTCTTCTAATCAAATTAACGCATATTTTAACACACGATTTTAAGCTTTTCTTTCCCTTTGATATGGTATTTCTTAGCTTATTAATAAAATTTAATATACAATTTGGAAAGACCATTTATGTATCTCTGACATGGTTTTATTAAAATTTGGTTATATAGTTTATAATACCGTTTACAAGCCAGCAGGGTTTTTTTTCTTTAGTTTTGTATTACTTAGAGATAAGAGGATTATGTTGGTTAGGCAATGGCCCCAAAAGATGTATGCGACTGGAGAGAGTTTGAGGAACACTGTTTTAAAGGAATATCAGGGGGAGAATCTGGCCTATAAAATCGTATTTATAGAGTGAGAAGGGAGGGGATAAACCTAATGAGCTTTACCATAAGTGTTTTGTTTATCTTTTGGCCCACATCTCCCTATGGGTCCGTGCTATAAACACAATCACACAAATGGGTGAGGTTAGAGAAATATTTAATTCATGGAAAATGAATCCAAATTTTCATGTATGGAGAGTGGAAAAACATTTAAGAAAAAACACCTCAGTACTCATGGTAGAGATTCCAACACCAACCTTCTCGTGTCCAGAAATGGATTGTATTGCGAGACTGATGTAAAGCATGATAAGGCATGCAATATTGTGGCTCGTGGGCCTCATGTGGCCTGATCCCTGAATATGTGTGGCCCACGGACCTTATGAAGAACTAATATGCAATGCAGCCTGATTCTTTTTTTTAAAGTTGTATAAATACACCATTTGATTCTAATACCTTTGGATATTGGGAATTATTTTGGTAAATTTGGCATATGGAGTGCCACAGAAAAGTGTTGAAAATCTCATTGATGGAGATGGTAAAAAATACAAAAGTGCTAAGAAAAGTAAATGAAGAAAGGAAAGTTTGGCAAGGTATATAGCGAAGAATAGCTATCGGTAGATCATTTTATAGTGAGACACGATATTGTCGCGATACGGTGTTCATAATACAAACCTGAGATTTGTAATATAAACATTTTGTATTTTAGACACATTTTATACATATTATTTTCATATAATTTTATTTAGAAATAACAGAACTCATGTTTCACTTAATAGTCGAAAAAGTCGTTGTTTGAAACCTGTATTCACTTCAGTTCGAATAGGTACTAACATTATATATAATAAAGAAATTGCCATATTGGCACACGTGTTTCTTCACACGTCTTAGCCCGAATCGACCATCAACAACTCTGTACCAGAAAAGAAAAAACAACACCAATTATCTAGCTTTAATTTCAATTTGTTACCGAGAGCTGCTGAGCTCTAGAGAACACAAGCAAACCTACTTTTATAAATAAAACCACTAAAGTTTACAAGTGAAATATATTGCTCTCTCTCTCTCTCTCTCTATCGCACCTACACTGTGAGGTTTGACCTTGAGTTATTCGAAGGCTGGAAACAAGCAAATTGAATGTTCTTGACCCGTCGCCTGCCGCACGTGCACGGAAGTAAATCAACAACAGTAGAACCACAGACTAATAAAATCAACACAACCTAAATTTAAATAATCCAGAAAGCAGTGAAATAAAACTGGATCATTACAATAGTTAACAATATAATGATTGGTGTAAGGGAGAAATCCAAGAGGGATATCAATACTGGGGTACATGAATCAGATAGCGGACGATGTTGGCAGAAAATGTTACAAAGATGTACAAAATTTGGCCCAGTAATGGTGAAATAGGATAGCTGCAAAAAACCAATAGCATGATTGATGACTTAATTATGATGATGATGATGATATGGTTGGAGTAACAAACATTTACACTTCATTTCCCAGAGATCGATTGCCAAACAGTGTTAAATATGTGCCATGTTTGTCAGCACACAGGTGTTTGAACAATAATATTATCTTATGAAAAGGAACACATAACCAAGAGATATCTGATGCACGAACCAATGTTTAGTTAACTGCGTTATTATGTGAGCTAAATATCTCAACACTATTAAATGATAAAGTTATATTTGACAGTCATCGATTGGGTTATCTTGCGGTGGCCCGTTATTTACCTTTCGTCTCGTCTGGAGATAGTGGAGCTACTCCGGCACTGGTGCGGAGTCAAAGGTCGTCTGGAGGTTCTTCAATAGGCTTTGGATCTTGTCGTGGGACACCATGTGGGCGTGGGGTAGTTGGCCCACTTGTGGGTCTCGACGGCTGGCGTATGGTACAGAGGTAGGGGAGAAGGAGTAAGGGCGGGGTGGTGTGGCGAGGGGTCTCAGGTGGTAACTGGTGGGACTGAGTGGGGAGATTGGGGTTGGGGGAGCACGTACCGTGGGTGATTCGCGGGAGTAAGGGGGAAAATATATGGGAGTGCGGGTGGGTGAGCGGGGAGGAGTGTGGCTTGGTAGGCCGGGAGGGGTTAATCCCTGGGATTTGGCAGCCGGTGTGGCTAGTGTGCCGTCTTAGTAGTGTGTGGGCCCTTGAATGGAGTATCCTGCTCGCAAAGTGATGGGCCCCAGCGGGGCAGGGTTGGTATTGCCGTTGGACGGGTTCTGCGCGTTCTGTTGCCTCGTTTTCTGGGCTTTTCCGGCGCGTTTCATGTAGCCCATGTCGTTCCCGAGCCAGTTACCAGAGTACTGACGTAGGCATTTGGAGGTTAGGAAGGGGAGGAGTGTTAAGTGATAAGGGGATGATCGAGTGGGTGGTTAGGTGGGAGGGGGAGAGAGAGAGGGAGAGAGATGCCGGGTTGCTAGGGGTTGGGAGAAGAGTAAAAAAAGGGGGAGCGAAGGAGAAACCTCGGCACTCAGAACGGTGCGTTGAGCCAGGGAGAGGAGACCTCGGCACTCAGAACGGCGTGGTGAGGCAGGGAGAGGAGACCTCGGCACTGAGAGCGGCGCGGTGGGGCAGGGATAGGAGACCTCGGCATTCAGAACGGCGCGGTGAGGCAGGAGGAGGTGGGGAGAGGATACCTCGGCACTCAGAATGGCGTGGTGAACCAGGAAGAGGGGAGGAGGAGACCTCAGCACTCAGAACGGCGTGGTGAGGCAGGGTGATTAGAGAGAGAGGGATGAAGGGAGCGCTCGAAATTCATCACTCATTCTCGGTGTTATACTTGAAGATACGTTTACTGGTACTTTACAGTGGGCGAGGCCACTACAAACGAGTATTGGTCGTGCTGGCCCGGTATTGCTACCGGTATTAATGATCTGAGTTTGGAGCCAGCCACTTTTATCCCCCTTGACCGTCCGTCAGACTGAGGTGGAGGGGTTGTTGGCCCAGCGTGCGCATCCCCTTCTCCTGACGCAGCGTTGGATGGCAAGGGTAGCGTGTTTAAGAGCGTCCTAACTCCTAACTATACAGTGTCCGTACAAGGAACGGCTATGACCTAGGTGGTTGTGGTATAACAATCCCCCCCTAATGGCGGAAGCTCTTACACGTGGTGGCCCCCAATCTCGATCTCTTAAGTCAAGTTATATATAATTTTCTTAGATCTAGATTTTACAAGTTATATGGTCAGAGCCAAGTATATGCAATTCCTTAAGTATACCCAAAATGATTACCAAATTACAATATACTTAAGACCTACGTTCACGGGATAGAGGGGTCATAGTCAATGTTACCCTCACATCAGATGTTCGGGTTTATGGTAGGGGTTTGCCTGATACCAAAGTTGTATTTGGGCTAGTGCCGCTCACTATTGTCACTCGGCTGCGCACTATGTTTGCTTGTCACGTTATAACACCGCGTACTATTGTTTCTTGATTGTGAAGATCCTTACTTTTGAGGCCTTAGTCTTACATTGCCCCTGTGTCCCGGGGTCGTAGCCTTTCACTCCATCGTCGATTTCTTGAGCTGGAGTGACACTGGCTGGCAACTTTGTACTCGAAGAATGCTGGAGTCACTACGGGAGTAATTTATTGTCGTACCTCTTCTTTCGATCGGGGTGGTTCCACCACTGGGTATCTTGGTGGGGCGGGCCGTAGTTGTCCCCTATGCACCTTGCGCAAGTGTCCGTTAGGGTAGTGGACCCAATATACGCCCCTCTTCCTTTCTGGATTTGGTGTGGACCTTCCCATTTGGGAGCGAACCCTGCGTGAAACCCTTCTGTGGCATTGGAGAGTGGGTGAGTTCGAACTAATACGAGGTCGTTCTCCTGTAGAGGTTTGGCCGACCTTCGTGAGGGTTGGGCGTATCTTTGCTGATATTTGATTTGACTGGCTAGGGCTCTTGTCTATCTCTCCTCCAGTCCTGGTGACGGGTTCCTCTCTTTTGTTGACCTGGGGACTGGATTTTCTAATCTCCATTCTCCTGGTCGGTATAAGGCTCTTCCGAAGAGTAGCTCACTTGGAGTCATCCCTGTGGCTTCATTTATCCGGTATCAGAGGTTGAAGAGGATCATTGGAAGGTGTTGGTCCCATTCCCGGTGAGTTTTGGTGAGGCATAGCCTGATCCCTTTCTTGATCTCCTGGTTTATTCGTTCGGAGGGATTGGCTTGGGGGTGGTAGCTCGGAGTGGTCCAGGAGTCGACGTCCCATTTATGGCATCCGTTGGTCCATGTCCTGCTGAGGAATTGGGGTTCATTGTCCGACAGGATGTGTCTTGGGTACCCCCAACGTTGGAACACTTGCTGCTCGAGGGTCAGGATTATCTGGTGGACCTCTGACGAGGGTAGGGGTTGAGCTTCTACCCATCGGGATAACAGGTCCATTACTACTACATTGAATCGCTTCCTTCCCTTACTCAGGGGATATGGTCCCATTAGGTCAACTGCCATTACCTCCCACGGTCGATGGGGTTGTCAGGGCCGTGGAGGTTCGGCACCTTGATGGCTCCCTGCCTTCTGACCAGCACATAGCATACAACTGCGGACGTAGCGTCGTACTTCCATCCGGAGGCCTTTCCATGTGTAGCCTCATTGGATGGCACGTGTAGTTTCTCCCTCTCCTGGGTGTCCGGCATGGTGGTCGTCATGTTACACCCATAATACCCGTTGGCGGGTTTTCTTTGGAACTACCAGTTTCCACAGGTCGTCCTTGGTTTTTTGTGCCAGAGGACGTCATCTTCCACGTGGTACTTCTGTAGTAAGTGAAGATCGGCTTCTTTGTTAGGAACTTGGGTCCTGGTGTTAAGCATATTCCTGCGATTGATCCAATTTTGGATTTCTGAGTCGTGTCACTGGTCGTCCTTGACGATGTCATGCAATAGTTCTGTTTCAGTGTTGAAGGTTTGGAGGGCTTCTGGTTCCCCCTTGGTTGTGTTATGGCCTAGGGGTGGTATTAGGCGAGTCCAGTCTTGTACCTCCTCCCCAGTGTGTTCCTCATGGGGTTGTCGGGACAAGCCATCGGGGAGGGTGTTATTTTTCCCTGGGCAGTGTTCCAGGGAGAATTGGAACTCCTGCGGAAGCATGGCCCATCGTGTGAACTTTGCTCTCTGGTTCTTCATGGTGTTTAGCCAAGTCAGCGCTCGGTTGTCTGTCCGAAGAATTAAGGGCTTATCTTCAAGATAATGTCGGTAACGATTTATTGCCCATACGATGGCGAGACATTCCTGTTCGTTACTGTGATAACGCTGAACGGTTGGTGTCAGTTTGGCACTGGCGTGACTGATTATTTGCTTTTATTTACCGTCTTATTGATATAGTACCGCACCGAGGCCTATCCCACTGGCATCCGTCTACAAGATGAAGGTTTTACTTGGGTCTGGGTGCTTTAACGGTTTGAGTTGGGTGAAGGCCCTTTTGAGGTCTCAGAAGATGGCGTTGAGGTCTGGGGTCCATCTCCAGCGTACTTTGTTCCCGAGTAGGGTAGTGAGGGGAGAGGTTAGTTTGGCCATCCGAGGGAAAAATTCACGCAACCAGTTGTATAGGCCAAGGAACTGGTGAAGCTGTTTCTTGTTTCGAGGAACCGGAGCCTCGGTGATTGCCTTTATGGTTTGTGGTTGTGGGGCGTTCCCATGGGCGGAGACGAGGTGACCGAGGTAGTCTTGTTCGGTTCTTCTAAAAACTGGCATTTCTCCAGGTTGCAGGTTAATTGGTGTAACTGGAACCGTTCTAACACCTTACTCAGGTGGATGAGATGTTCATCCCAGGTATTGGAATAAATGATCACATCGTCGAGATAGGCGAAGTAGAACTTTCCGATGTATCCCATCAGTACCTCTTGACTCATGAGGCGTTGAAATGTGCTGGGTGCGCCCTTGAGTCCGAAAAGCATAACCGTGAACTGTAACGTTTCTTCAGATGGTGTAGTGAAGGCTGTCAGGGGCTTTGATTCGTTGTATAGTGGTACTTGCCAATATCCTGACTTCATGTCGAGGATAGTGAAGATCTTGGCTTCCCCCGAGTCCTTGAGGGTTTCGTGTAAGTTCACTGATGGTGGGATTACGTCCCGGGTTGCATTATTGTGTTTCCGGTAGTCTGCGCAGAAGCGAGGGATGTGGTCCCTTTTTCCCAAGATTACGATGGGGGAATTGTAATCGGTCTTCTCGGGTTCTACTATTCCTTGATTCTTCATCTCTTGCACCTGTTCTTCGATGATGGCACTTTTGTGGCGGAATACCGGTAGGGTCAGACTATGATTCTCCGGTTGTGCTTTAGTTGTATTCGGTGGCTGATGCTACGTGTTCTTTTCAAGGGGCCTTGAGTTATAAAGAGATGGCGATATTGGTCTAGGAGTTGTAGCAGTCTGTCTTGGTAATCCGGAGGGGCGTGGTGCTGGATGTCCCCTTCCAGGATTGGGGCTGCTTGTTCGTAGAGTTTTAGGCTCCATGATAGGACGTGACGTTCTTGGGCTCCAAAGAGGTCTCGTTGGTGTTCGTAGTCTATAACGGCCATATGAGGGTATGATTGAGCGGGTGGATAGGTGGGAGGGGAAGAGAAAGAGGGAGAGAGAAGCTGGGCTGCTGGGGGTCGGGAGAAGAGTAAAAGGGGGGAGCGAAGGGGAAACCTCGGCACTCAGAACGGCACGGTGAGGCAGGGAGAGGAGACCTCGGCACTCAGAACGGCGCGTTGAAGCAGGGAGAGGAGACCTCGGCACTCAGAATGGCGTGGTGATGCAAGAGGAGGGGGAGAGGAGACCTCGGCACTCAGAACGGCGTGGTGAGGCAGGAAGAGGGGGGATGAGACCTCGGCACTCAGAACGGCGTGGTGAGGCAGGGAGAGGAGACCTCGGCACTCAGAACGGCGCATTGAGGCAAAGAGAGGAGACCTCGGCACTCAGAATGGCGCGTTGAGGCAGGGATAGGAGACCTCGGTACTCAGAACGGCGTGGTGAGGCAGGGAGAGGAGACCTCGGTACTCAGAACGGTGCGTTGAGTCAAAGAGAGGAGACCTTGGCACTCAGAATGGCGCGTTAAGGCAGGGATAGGAGACCTTGGTACTCAGAATGGCGTGGTGGGGCAGGGAGAGGGGGGAGGAGAGGAGACCTCAGCACTCAGAACGGTGCGGTGAGGCAGGGTGATTAGAGGGAGAGGGATGAAGGGAGCGCTTGAAATTGATCAATCATACTCGGTGTTATACTTGAAGATACGTTTACTGGTACTTTACTGTGGGCGAGGCCACTAAAAACGAGTACTGGTCGTGCTGGTCCGGTATTGCTACCAGTATTAATGATCTTAGTTGGGAGCTAACCACTTTTATCACCCTCGACCGTCCGTCAGACTGAGGTGGAGGGGTTGTTGGTGTAGCGCGCACATCCCCTTCTCCTGACGCAGCGTTGGATGGCAAGGGTAGCGTGTGCAAGACCGTTCTAACTCCTAACTATACAGGGTCCAAGCAAGGACCAGCTATGACTTAGGTGGTTGGGGTATAACATACTGTTAAGGAAATTTGGCCGGGAGAGTTGGCTTTATAGTAGCCCTGGTTGAATCGGATCCAGTTTTATTTCCAGATAGTTGCCCTGGGAGACACTTTGTCCACAAGGTTGTATCATTCTATAAGTTTGGATAGCCTAGCATATTCAAATGTATTCAGTAAACTGGCACTAGATCATACTAATACTATAGATAAGAATAATAAAATAAGTCATGTTTCTGTGAATTAGGGGGAGTAGGCGTCTGGATCTTTAAGTCTATCTTGTCTGTGAAGGAGGGTTAGGTCCGAGGGAATTAATTATTTTAATTTTAAATGGTTTCCCTTTATTCCTAAATGGGTTCACACTCTCCTCATGTATCAATTATAGATACATTTCCTCTCTGTGTTCATTCCTAACCCCTTAGTGTAACTAAATGAGTACACCCCAAGGGAGATGTTAAACTTGGATTAAAAGATATGATTACTATGCATCTTAATATTGTTACAGTATTTATTAAAGTATCTCCGACACATTTAGTGTCCATTTTATTTTATTTTTGTTTAGGGTCTCAAGTCTCTATTGAGATACTAATTTATGAGCACAGAAATAATGAAGTGAATTTGGAGAAAATACACTTAACGAGCTACTGCGTGGTAAACAAACCCCGGGTAGATTCAACACTCACCTCTCATAGAGCTTAGTATTCCAGTAGGACTTACTGGCACTGATAAAATCCTGGTGTTTATATATGTATTTAGTGAATGGAGGTGGAGTCTGTGTGTGCTTGTGCGAGTGCGTGTTCGTATGCAGATGAGTGCGTGATATAAGGAGTTAAGAAGCCCAAGATGTTTTACTTTGTTACATAGCGATAATTATTTGTATAGAACTCATCGCCAGTTTATCAGAGATTAAACAGAAAAATGCATCAGAAGAAGGAATACTCATTTATGATGTTAAAAACAAATAATAATACTTTTAGAGCAAGTACTATTAATTAATAGGTTTATCTTGTGACGTAATTTGCCACCCTACCTTGTATTTCCCTATATTTTAGAGTTTTGTGAATAATTTCCAATTTATTTTTGTATGAAATTAAGGACTTCAATATTCGGCCGCTGTGTCGCCGGCCTGACTAATAACACTATTTACATCTATTAAATAAAATAAAAGGACGGAAGGAACAACGTAAAACATTGTTTTAAATAATATAAATAAGGAATTTTGATTTAATGAAGAACACTTGCCTTTTATTAAACATATTAATTATCCTTCTAAGAAGTTGGTTTAACTCTTGTTGTATGTATTTTCAACGTCAACCATGATTGTTTTTAACGCATGCGCAGTTCTATCAAACAAGTGAGTAGCGGATCTGATCGTAAAAGAAGAAACAATGCTCGATGTAAATAACTCAAAACGAGCGCGCTCTTCAATTTTGACAGATATAAATAAACATTTAATTCTTTTGTGAAAACATTGTTCACCTTCATTGGGTTATATTTCAATATCTATATTAAACCGGCATTTTATTTGATTTTTATGCCTATTCCACAGCCAACATATTATCCTTTTATATATATATATATTATTTTTCTCTTTGGACTTTGAAGTATGAATAGAACATTTTTAAATTTGATTTTTGGAATACTTTCAATAGGAGAGAAGGTCTTCTTCTTAGGGGTTGGTTTAACATGGAGCCAAATCAGTGGATCTCTTAGTTAAAATTATTTTAAAGTGAATTAAAGAAGAAGTGGTAAAATGTAAAGCGGTCTTGTTGACAACAGAATCAGAGGTATTGGTTGAACCTACTTCCCTCCATCAGAAACGTGCGTGAGTGAACAGAGACTCAGCACCTGAAGACCTAATAAAAGAGGATGATATATCAACGGGCGGGGAGGACACCTCGATAAACCCCACCGTGAGCAAGACCTTCACAAACCTCTTCGCAGAAGTCGAGCTTCAAGACTACATACCGCTTAGTGAATGTGAATACGTGACTACTAGAGTGCGCGCATTAAAAGTGTTAAGATGGAACGGGAAAGTTCGCTTCAAACGTCTTGGAAACGGTATACAAATAGCTAAGCACCACGAGGCTCCGCATGTGTTTCGACGAACGCGGGATACCCCCGTCATTAGAGAAGTGATTAAAGACTGGATCGAGTGGGGCATGCTTGTGGAGGATACAGGCGTCAGAGATGCATTCGCTCTTTATGCAATTACTAAGTCAAGCCGGACCGTTCGCGTAATCCTAGACTTAAGCCCGTGGACCAATTACTACAACACACCGCAATTCTCATTATTATGCGCGGGGATGGCCCTCCGAACGATTCTGGAGAACGCGCACCTGTGAAGACCGACCTAGCTTCAGGGTTCTACCAGATAGAACTCGACCCGAACACGGGGAGAAATTTTGGCGTATATTTTGGAAGAAGAAAATATCGCATCACTCTCCTCCCTATGGGACACCCCTTGTCTCCGTTTATCCTGCAGAAGATAATGGAAGAAGCCGCAATGGTTGTGAGCGAGGTATTGGACAAGGTAATTGCCATCGTGTATCTGGACGACGTGCTATTTTATAGTGAGGATGAAGAACAGCTATACCGAGTAACCTCCTTGTTAGAAGAATTGGGCATGTCAATTAACTTTGAAAAATCATCCAAGCACCCATCAAATAGGCTCACCTACCTAGGCCTAGACATAGACACCCGGACGGGAGTCATAGCAGCTACAGAAGCGACGCAGCACAAAGCCATCACGTTGCTGAGGCACCTACGAGAGGCAGGAGATAAAGACGTCCTGAGATGCTCGGGGTACATTGCGTGGTTAGGGTATAGCCTGTGGTGGCGCACGTATGCCGCCTCCCGGTGCTACAGGAGATGCCCAGTCATCGCCACCAAATTTTTATCACTACCCAGGTGGTGCAAGAAGAGATGGAAAGCCGTCGAAGGAACGGCAAGAGTACTATTCAGTGACGCTAAACCCTGGACGCTAGCTGCGTACTTGACCTGGGAGAATAGCGCCAAAGTATGGAAGACCCCTGCAATAATGGAGATCAAAGAGGCCAAGATCACGGCAGGCCTCCTGGCGCTGAGGAGGGAATACCTGTGTGGCGGTGGGCGCTACCACTACCAACTGGGCGTCGATAATACGACGGACCTGTTCGCCATCGCCACAGGTAAAAGTATAGTGTTCAATAAACCTTGTGTGAGATATTTACACTTGTTCGTGGCCAATCTCCTACGTGACTTCACCTGTGACACTTTCTGGGTGGAGTCCGCAGGAAATCCTGCAGACGCGCCCTCAAGGAGGTTTTTGGAAGAGACTTTGGGCATGGACATTGAAACGTATGGGAGACACCCGGTAAACATTGATCTACTTAACCTGTTATATATTTAAACCCTGTCTTGTATATGTAACATTGTTTATATTGATCCTTGTACTATGTTCATGAATATTGTATTACCTAATGATTGTAAACCATTGTGCTGGATAATAATAAAGGGCCTATAGCCGTTGCTCCCTTTGTCTTGCCCTCGGCTGTCCCTCCCGGGACCTTCCCTCAAGCACTTTCCGCCCGCGAGCGATGCTATATAAGCTTGAGGGGAGGGATAAAGGGACACAGTCAGGGTGGAGCAAGGGGAGTGACAACAACAGAACCAGATCAGCTAGCGGTGGTAGTCAACAAGAACCAGATTGTTTATTTTCGTGTCAAATTGCGTAAGAATTCGAATTACTAAAGTGTAACAAATCTCTGAAGTTGGTGTCAATATGGACTAATTCAGGGTTGAGGCCAACCCACCCCAGAATTCTATAGGTAGGCTTGGGATTTGGTAAAAGAGGAAACAATAATAAATCCACAAAAGTGCCAACAATTGTTATTTTATACATTTATATTTTTATTGTAGTCTAAATTACATTTTTGTTCCAACAATCCATTTTATCTAAATTGTTCATGTTTTAGTGTTAAGTTTACCCAGTGGTCTCGAGTATTGAGATTCGTCGTGCCAATGACTGTATTAGCCGAGGTAAATTTATTTTTCCTTTTTATTATTATTTTTCTCCTAGATACTAGGGGTGGCGCCCAACAAAAACACAATCTTTATACATCCTGATGTTAGCTATTGTTGTTAGAGCATGGATGTCAGAAGACACTTGATACTAGACAAAATAAATTATATATAAAAACATATAGATAATACATATTTCTCTCACACTGTAGTTTTTTTTTTCATTTCAATCTATTGAAAAGTATAGGGAATGGAGCCAAATAAAACACTTTATTCTGGATATTTTTAACTCTCGTTAGAAAGCTTACTAAGGTTAAGTTCATTTTACCGAGGTCGGTGACCTGGCGGTCTAGGGGTAAGGTGTCAGACTTCTGTGCTGGTGGCCGGGGTTCAATCCTCGGTCCCGGCACAGATTTATCTGATTACCAAACCCTTCCTTCACCTCTGACAAGACATCTTGTGAATGCGAGGAATGCCAGGCCTCCACCGTGGTTCGGATTCCACGTTAAACTGTAGGTCCTCCATTTCATCTCACAATCACCCTACCATTACACATTAGCGTAAGTGCGTATAACCCGAACGGGTAGTAAGACGCGGTGCTAATAATAAATTTACCGATATTTTACTAGCGAACGTTTCTTCTCTTAATAATTATTCTGCTTCTACCAACTGTACATTTAATGGACCATATATTTTGTCTAATTCATGTGTAGTGAAGATTTCTTATTAAAATTCCCTCATATCGTATCAATGAGACAAGAGTGTAATTATTATTTAACAAGTAGCCATGAGATTTATTACAACCTGAGTTAAAGTAATGACGAAATTCAAAGTGTATTTTAAAACTTAAAAACAAAATTATACGTGAAATTTGGTATTGGAAATCATTAACTCCAGGTCATTTAAAATAACAAAACATGACCATAACAATGAGTTTCTAGGATACGTACCAGCTTCCTCATTGATATAGAGAGGAAAACCATCACGTGTACAAAAACTACCCACGGCCAACATTTCTGGATCAAAACCAGGTCCATACAGTCAGTGTCAAGAGTGCTAATCCCACGATTAAAAACATGACAATGAAATTAAAATATTAAAATTTATGTTTTGTTATCGCACAAAAGCTTTGAAATAGCTAATGACAGGTAGAAAACACGTTTTTGTATGAGGGGGCAGCCCCTTTGACTAAACGTGAACAACTACCACTCGGTGCTGCTGAAGCTTTAGATTTACGATAGTGAACCGCCAGTTTTTAAATTACAACAAACGTTTATATGAATAAATATGAGCAAAATATTCCCATCAAACGCAATCGAACAAGTACATGTTGTGGGTGAACTTGGGAAGTTATCGCCGGAACATAATTTACTCTGCCGCAGTGAGCTGAGAGTTTAAAACACCTGGCGGAACATACGAGAGGTGGATTTTTTGTACCGTGCTAGTAATATCCTTGAAAGTATATATACAATAACGGTAATATTTTCCCTGTGGCTTGGATCAGTTCTCTATATGTTTTTAAGTATTCGTTTAGTGAATGATGGGTACTAACATTAAAATGTGTATTGTTTTAAGATTAAAAGTGTGTCTTATTTTGGTTCGTGTCTTATTCAGAGACTCACCAGAAAACGTTTTTAAGGGACCTACTCCATTTTAATTTCCTACACAAATACATTTTTGTCTGCCGATATGATTATAATACCCTTGAACCGTTACGCCTAATTAGGCGTGTCCAAATACAAAAAATTATAATAAGCTAGAAGAAAAATTTAGAGTGTGCTGGGTGAGTGAAAAGGCAAAGTAAAACTGGGCAAGACCTAACTGGAGCCCAGCACACGCAATAAGCACTATTGCGGGACTCGTCCCTGTAGTCACCCTCAAACTCAATAATACATGTCATTAACCAGAAACGTGACTGCTCCTCTGTTTTGAATATTAGATAACATATTGAAGTTGTAGTAACCTACCTAAGGATGAGTATATAAAAAGGTAAAATACAAACATAATAGTCTAGAGAACTTTTATTTAGATTCAACAAGATATGAATAACAATTTATTTAAAGCTATAGTTTCAAACAATTTATAGAATACAATATACGCAACCTTGCGTCATGGCCTCTTAGGGAGGTCGCAGTACGTATAGGCGAAAAGCTTCGCTAAAAACTTGGTTAAGCCAAAAAACACAATGACTGACTCTAGACAATAACTTTAATATAAACGTCAATGTTCAACCTAAAAATATTGAGTTATTTCCTGTCAGTCGTTCATTATCTCCTTTTCCCATAAACAAAAATATATATATCTATATATATAATATTCCAAATTACAGAAAGCAAGGTTGACCTTAGTAAAATAAACCCATAATAACTCGCCAGCTCTAAACAAGTATTTACCTAACACTTAGTCGTCATGGCGGCTATCACTAATTTCTCATACGCGCTGATGGCGCCCAATATCCTAAGTTCAAGAGAGAACGATTAAACATTAAATATAAACAGAGCAATTAAAGATGTTATATTACAGTAAGCCCAAGGCCAAAACCTAACGTCTAACATGGATTAATATAAAGTAAAGTCCCTAATGCTTAAAAAAGGGTATAATTAAAGTAAATATATATGCCGCTAGATATTCTATTATTGCCCAATTCTTAAACTTAATATTCAAAACAAACATCATGGGCAAAGTTAACAGTTACAGTATGTCGATATTAAAAATAATCTTAAGTGAGAAAAGTATATTCTAGAAACAATGTCTTTTCATTGGAGTTCGTTATTATCAAAAATAAATACAAGTCCAAAAGATATCTTATAGAAAACGACACCATATCTCAGCCCATTTAAGAGATAAAAGCTTAAGTCTGCAATACTCATCAAAAATAAATACAAGTCCAAAAAAGACGCAATATCTCAGCCCATATAAAAGATAAAAGCTTAAGTCCGCAATACTTGATGCAAATAATACGTGTAAATATTAAAGTTAGAGTTTTTTAAGATGAAGAGTCGAAAATGAATTTAGAATAATAAATATAACGCCGAAAAAGAATTTGTCTTACATTGTTAATATTCGAAGCCGTAGCTTAGCACAAGCTACTTCCAAAGCCAGTCCCAGAATGGCGCTTATTCCACACGGTCACACTTATATACAAAAAGCACAGCTTACGGCACACGGAGTGAATGGAAGGTAAGGGGGGGTATTCCAAAGAATATAGAGAGCCGTGGAATGTTCTACTACCCTCTAGGTGGCAGACTTGAGCATAGGTGGAGTGTCTCTTCTTCCTTGTTGAAGATCTTTGTTGCGGGAAGGTCGTCGCAGAATGTTGGACAGGCGTGGCTTTCAGTACGTTGTATTCAGTCGTGTCGTTCGTGTGTGTAGTCGTGTAGACGATCCGACCACCGGCGGACTTGGTCAAATTGGTGAGTAGATTGTTATTGTTTGTTTTCGGCTAGTTTGTGGCAAACAATGCTACACCCTAAAATAAATTAAATTATTTGTTTAGCTTAAAAATATTTCTGAAATGTGGTTGTAAAAGTAGACTTCAGTGACGATATTGATTCTTGTAGCATACTAAACTCGCCTTTTTAGCACTATATTAAATTAATATCTTAATTTGTGGGATAGAGACTAGGATGGTAATTGGTAATAAATACAACCATTTTGTCGTAGCGAGAACATGTTAAAACAACAATAAATATTCCATGGAGTAAAACACTCCCAGGGAACATATCCGGGATCCAGACCCTGACCTCCTCATCAAAAAATCAAGTGTAATGCTAATAAAACCCATTAACACATCTGCGGGTACCCTTTAAGGCTTTTGAAGCTGCACTGACAACATCCTTGCCTCTCTAATTTTTTAATTGAATTATAATCACTAAGATAAATTAAAGAAAGAAAACCTTAATAACTTTCATTGGGGTTCATATAATTTGAAATAAAGAACTTGAACTTAAACTTGAAACTTTTATCCAAACGAGTTAGCAACTGGCATTGGTAGTCGTCCAACTACTTATCATTTTCAGGACCCGCGGACAATGACAACAATCCTTGTATTACTCGTGGAGCATGCTTAGACCAACTTCCGTGAAACACAAAAATGTATTTTAGAATGCTTTTGAATTATATTTTAAAATAACATTCTTAGTGTGTACAATTTTTTTTTACTAATATTCTTATTATCTGCATATTTCTCTCTTTAAATGCGAAAAAATTTATATTTAATATATTCGTGTGCAAATTAAATATAAAATAAATGGTACGGCACACTCGCTTTTATTTTAAAATTAATATTTACTAAAACCTTGTTAGATTTGTAAAAGGAAATAATAGTACTATACATTTTTGTAGAAACACCACATCAAAGATCATAAATGAAATAATATACTTATAATAATATACATTTTTAACTTTAATAGTACTACAATTTTACAACGATAAGTCATTTTGTATCGCAAATAGTCGAGGAGAAATTATGGAAATTGAAGAATTTTCTCCATGTAGGGTGCCCTCAAAGTCATTTTCATTTTTTAAAAAAGAAGAAGAGAGAATTGCGATCAGGTTTATAATAATTAAGTGTCTAGATATAACGTTTAACCAATTTCGTTAGTGCATATTTTTTGAGAAAAACTATGTTTTCTCTTTACTCCCTTCAGTAAACCACCCTTATATTTAGGGTTAGATGTCTACTTTCATAAACCCCTTGGGGGTAGGGGGGTATGTAATGAAAAGTCCAGATAACAAGCTTTAGCCTAATCGGTAAAATATTTTTGGCCCTTGCCTGAGGTACAGACAGATGGACACACAGACAGACGGTGATGCGAAAACCACATTTTTTGTTTCACAGGGTCATGAAACGTCGACATTTATCAAAATCTCAAGTTCGATTCTTTTTGGCGATCACAATAATCCTACTTTATCTCCAAGGTATAGAGAGAAAGTAAAAATCCATTACTATAAAAAAAATATTTTGTGTCAAAGCATTCTTTCTCTTTGATCCTGGTTGTATCAATTAAGACTGTTCAATTATTTTCCTAGCATTTAAAGTGTCCATTAAAGTTTATCTCAAGCCAGATAATTATTTAGGCTATGTCCTGAATTTGAGGTTTTAATTTGAACAAAGCCAATATAAAAATAACTTATTTAATTTTGTGTTTAAATATAGAACCACTAAACAATCACTACATAGGAATGTCTCATGAAAAGACGTGTTTGTTTATAAAGTAGAGCGTCAATAATTCGGACTAATCGGGGATGGACCCAGTACAGATTATCAAAATGTCCGGATTTTCGAAGATATAGTAACCATACAAAAAAAATCATTGATGAGATATTTACGAAAATTAAGAGTTATGGTAAAAACATTTTCACTTTAATAATAAGCAACGCACACCTTGTTATTTTGTTTATAAATATCACAAATTCTCAAGGAATATAATATGGCAACAATCTAACAATTAAAAGGTCTCCAATAATTTTTTTTTCCAAACAATCGTTTAGGTGTAGATTTTGCCAGCCATGACTCTGATATTGATACCCCTATTGTTATTTTTATAAATACAATTTTTTATTGGCGAACCAGATTATCAACGATCTGGATTTTTGACGTCTAAATTATCGACTCTCTACTGTACGTTGATTATTTTCTAACAGTTTTGAGGACGTTCGACGCAAGGGGTGTGGATAGTATTTAGGGCCACAATTGTCGCTGATCTATTACAACTCTTTCTATTCTTGATTTCGCACTGCGTGAAGGGTAAATTTCCCCACAAATGAAATTTGAACCAGAGCATCCCAAGAAAGCTATAGTTGATAACATCTGAGTCTCCACGCTCCGAATTAGGCCAAGTTATTAGCTAGCTAATAATGTTTTGGGTTATTAAGGTGACTATCCATAAAAC
>CABEEJ010004313.1:46036-66258 GCA_901482245.1 Timema douglasi
CATAATCGAAAGTTAAGAGCCAAGAACAGGCTTGTGCCCTAGAATTAAGGTGAGAATAGGATCACAAGTTGGCTTCATATGACAAACCCTAACTAACCTAAACATCGGTATGAAACCTTTCATAATTTTTATATATAAAGCTCTAAATACCTAACAATAATAAATAATCTGAATATCTAATAACAGATAGAATGTCTACCAGATAAATATTTACTTGGTGGCGCGTGGCCCCTTCTTTAACTAACATATACTTTTAAGTGATACAACGATATCAAACTATATCAAATTTAATAACAAACAAAATGTTCACATTAGAAATATTATCCATGCCGGCTCGTGGCTCCACATTTAACTAACATCTAAACGTAAATTGTCAGCCAATAATAAACTATCCCAATCATTTTGACATCCAATAGATCATGACAACAGAAAATAATACATAACATTTGGTTACCGTCTCTCTACTAGCTAAAGCAGGCCATGAAACTTTCCGTGAAGCGGATATAATAAATTTAAGATAAAGACAATGAGGTCAGAAGGTCTTCCCAAAACACCTAAGGAACGATCCCAGCTACGGGCTGGTCACCCATGGTATCCAAATATCCAATAGCCTTAAAGATAGAAAACCGCAAAATAAATATTAATAATAATCAAAAATATATGTAAGTCCTGAAAAGTAAATTTAGAATAATAAAGATTTAGAGCTAAAGATAATTTTGAGAAACTTGTCGAGCCTACTTAGTAATCAGGCCTCTCACCCTAAAAGCCCAGAGTGTAATGCGTGATCACATTCTTGACTCCAACCGTTATATATCCTAAGGGAATCATGTGTTTCGTGGTGCGGAGAGGAAAGAGGTAGGGTTACAAAACATTCTCCACTGGTCCGCACGCATTTAAGTCTATAGACAATCACAGTTCGTAGAAGTTCTGAATACACCCGCCAACGCGCGCTGAGTTCACGCGCAACGCTGCTAATTTGTTTTGAGGAGAGGTTCAACAAACAGGGTTGGCAGCGAACCTCGGAATGAGTCAACTGCTGCTGGCTTGATGAGTTATACTTCTCCAAATTTAAGTTTGTAGCAAGGTTACAAATTGGCTAGCACGTTACAGTATGTATGTATGTATGTATGTAAGTATGTATATATGTATTTATGTATGTATGTATGTATGTAATTATGTATGTATGGGTGTATAAGTGTATGTGTGTGTGCACGCGTGCGTGTGCGAGTATGTTTAACTTTTACATCTGATGGAAATTCTGAGCCCCTTAATGATATTATGTCTCAAATGAACTCTGAACATGTACGAAATGTTGTATTTTAGTATAGTTTCAAATCAAATATCTTCTAGAAGTATAAACATAAAAAAATCGGTGGAAAGACCAAGCCTTAAATAGCCTTTAGGAAATCTAAATTTTTGTGTACCGTATATAGTTTTTATAGAGAAATTCCACCTAATATACAAAAATAGTACATTCAAATATTTGCAGTTGTTCTTTAGTTATAAACGAACACTTAGGCAGTGGCGGATCGTGTATAGGCACTGCGGAACTTCAGAACCCCTATTTTCACTTGATATTATCGATATCATTTAATAAAATGAGTAGTTTTTTCTTTAATTCTTTGTTTATTTTTGTAGTACAATATATATTCCTTAAGCTTAATGTCAGTACTTCAGTAGCCATATTCCAGTTGATGAAAAAGATACAAACATCTTTGTATGGAACTGTGCGCTTCACAGTGCTAGCGACGTGGTGTTTAACGGTTGTGAGCATGCGCACATAGGTGAGGAATGGGGAGGAAGATGGGACTGCCAGGTATAGAAAGCACTGTTGCTCTTGCAGTGCCGGGTCTGGCGTGATGGTGAAAGGAAGGTGTGTTTTTTTACTCGGCGTGTGTTGTGCTTAAAAACCTTGTACCATATTCTTGAATGTGATAAAGTGTAAAAGAGTGTAGAATTAGATTATTATTTTGTTTCTAGCTATTTTATTTTATTAATTTTTTTTGTTCTTTTATTTAACAGGAAACTTTAACCGTGACCTTGCATCCCCAAAAAATAAGTTCTGTGACTGTAAATGAACTTCAAGATCTTAAGTTTTCCCAGCAATCTCTTCATAAGAAAGTTACAGTTAAGAAAAGAGGTCGTTCAACCCCTGATATTCTAATATCTCAGCCAGGCAAAAGCAACAACAAGAAATATTCGTAGCTTTAATTCTGAATGGTACCAAAGGAAAAGTTGGCTTTGTTGCTGTGAAGTAAAAAATGCACCGTTTTGCTTCCCGTGTTTGCTGTTTGGAGGTGATGTACCGTGGACAAAAGATGGTTTTAGAAATATAAACAAAACGAAAGAAAAACTGAAAAGCATGAGAAGTCAAAGAAGCACGTTGATAATGTTGTATCACTGTCACTTTTAGGAACCGTAAGTATTAAGGAGAAACTTAGTGAGACATGCAGACTTTCAATCAATGAGCATAATATAAAAGTTAAAAATAACCGTGAAATTTTGTCCAAAATAATAGACTTAATTTTCTTTTGTGGAAACTTTGAAACTCCCTTACGTGGACATTATGAAAAATATGATTTAGTAAATCCAGGGTTATTTAGAGGATTAGTAAATTTTGCATCTAAATTAGATTCAGATTTGAAGAATCACTTAGAAACCAGTGCAGTCTTAAAAGGTGTTTCTAAGACCAATCAGAATGAGATACTTGACTGTCTGCTACAAATATACCATGGGGAGATAAGGACGGAAATTAGAAAAGCTTCCTTTGTAGCTGTCATGGCTGATGACACAACAGATGTTTCGGAACACACTCTAATAGTCCTTGTTCTACGGTACGTATTGAATAGAGAAATATTTGAACGTTTTGGGGGATTCTTTATTCCATAAAATAAAACTGCAGATGGCATATAAAAACGTATTTTAGAACAATTGGACATAATCCTTCAAAGAAATGAACAAAAACTGATAGCTCAGACATTTGATGGTGTAAATGTCATGAAAGTTTTAAAAAAAGGAGTTTAAGCAAAAATAAAAGAATTGTTGCCCCAAACACTCCTTAATCGGCAAACCAGACTAAATGAGCTTAACATTCATTCCACGTGCCCATAGGAGTGGGTTATAATTCTGAATAGTTCGTTTATTTTATGTTCCCATTTTACTTTTCTTTTTAATACTAAAAATTATTTAGGCTCTTAGTAGTAACTTTTGAATAAAAGGTTTAAATTTATTTGAGTCCAAGGAAACGTGTTTTGACTTAACAATGATAGCAGCGAAGTAAAATAAAGTCGAGTTTATACACTCCACCCACTGTCCCTTTCAGGAGTCGTGAAGTCGGTGTCCCAAGTCTGGGCCCTACTCGCGTAGCAGAAGCTTAGAGTCACTTCCTTCAACTCTATATTTATTATTTTCTTCTAGACTCTCCCATGATCCTCTCCGGGGACTTACCATATCAGAGCGCACCAGGCGTCATTGTTCCCTTCGATAGAAACGGCCCCTCTAACTGCGCTGGAGGAATTCAGATCGCCAGCTCATGCGGCTCTTCTTGAGTGGTTTCCATTGAGATTTTATTCATTTTATAAAAATAAATACTACTGAATTTTTTGTATACTACACCTAACTACAACAATTCTGTTCACACACAAACAAATCACGATCAGAGAAGGAGTATTTCAGAGGAAACGTACCCCCAATTAATGAAAACAGCCAGAGTGCACCCAGGCATAGATCAAACTCCTATACCCCCAGCAATGGCAAGCCAGATGACGCTGATGTATTGCTCCACCATATGAGTGTATCAACCGTGTCCTACGCACACAACTATCCCCGTTATTTTCCACACATTCTATTGTATACATATCTAATGTACTATAAGACATGAATACAAGAAAAAGCTAACTTTATTGGTTACTAAGATTTTAAAAAAGGTATAAATCATTTATGATACAGGAGGGTTGAAATAAATTTGAAAAGATCTGTAGACAAAGGAAAGATTTTATAAGCACAGTTATTATAATGACATAAAACAAATTAAGGATTAATTTTAAAAAAACATTGGCACAAATATATGAATTAATAAAAGTAATAGTTTTAGAAAAAATAACTGAATAATTTAATGTAAAAATTTATTTTATTGGTTCACAGAAGATAGGCCTATATATAATAGAAGTTTTACATTAGTAAACTGTAATCCCTTTCCCTCCGACGAAAGTAAAATGGTTTAGCTATGTTTTTGAAAATAAGATGGCAGAAGTAAGAAGTTTTAATTAGATTTTATATATATATATATATACAGATGCCTGGCTGGAGTCCAAACCCCGAGCTCCCCGTCACCCGAAAACAACCCTAAATCAGCTTGATATATGTACCACGTGCTCACCGACATGAAAGACCTGGAATCGAACTATACCCGACGCCTATAAAGCTGGAACGGTTAGAGTAAAACCATGAGTTATTCTAATGTCAAGATCGTGATGTATCTCAAAAGGCTCTCAAAAATATGTGCTATTCGTCAAACATTCTAAGTAAAATAGTTCCACCACGAAAAAAAAGTAAGAATAAGTGTATGAGTGTGAATCTATATTTTTTGGTGGGGCCAAGAGGTGGAGAGGTGGGTTGAATTCTTCTTTCCGTGACTTCACTTCTAGTAAAGTAGTATTGTATGTAACTGACTTGCAAGAAAAGTCGTGGAACACAGGGAGCTGAGCCAAGGCACGGAATACTGGCAGCGAAGAATAGGGAGGGAAACACATGGAGGTTGAAAGACGATAGAGAGGGGGGCCTAGAACAAATAAGAGAAAAAGAATTCGTTAGTAAATTGGGTCGTAAAAGAGGGAAGGTATACAATTACCACAAAGTGTTTGGAACAATAAACCTTCTTTTAGTAGTTGTTTGGCCTTGTTCCGGCCTTCCTTCCTTCCCAACCCAACGTTTGGATTGCCTTGTATTCACGAAAGTAAACATTGTATCAACCGAACCAGTCCTATAGTCCAGAGCTACATCCTTGAGCTAGCTGAGCTGGCTGCATGTCCACCCACAGTAGTTAGACATACTGGCTTTTATAAAAGTATAAGCTTGGTATTAAGACCAGCAGATCTGGGCGCGTGTCCAACTTAAAAAAAAACACTTGACAGCTGCTAAACATGATCTTGAACAAATCATATGTTTTGACGTTAAGATACATTTTGAAATCTAGTAACTTTTCCATACATTTTCTACTGTTCTTCCTAACGAAATCAGACTTTACAAAAGTTGGACTTCCTTGTTTTAACAGAAGTAGATATGGTATTATCCGAACTACTCTGTAGAGTAAACTATTATCAGAGTTACTTGGTCAGACCAGTGAATATGGCTGCATGTCCAACTACAGCAGTATGGAATTCCTCGTTCAGAAAAATGTAAATCTGATATAAGTTTGACTTGTCAGTAGAGTATCATAAGAGTGATTTTACTGACAGAACGTGTTTGACCATAGTCCTAATTTCCCTAACTCCAACCCGAGAGGCCGAAGATGGACCTCTGTCAGCTGCACTGAGTTTGGTTGTTCCCATAAACTGTTCGTGTATATTTTTAGTGACAAACTATTAGTTTCAAGTGCTTTATATATTGTTGACCTTTGAGCTGTAATTTCAGGGAAAGTCCCTTGCTACGGCGAGGTCCTAGTTGCTTTCCTCTTAAATGGATTAGTTAATAAATCCCCGAATGGAATCTATCTTGAATAGGTAATACAGCTCGTGGCGAGGTAACCTGGAATCATCATTAAAATACAATGGAATTGAAACTGTTATAACTAACTAATAAAATTACATAATAAAAATATCAAATCGTTATTTTAAATTAAAGACTATTTATTTAACTGATAGAAATTTCGCTGATAACCACTTGCATTTTAAAATGACTGGACTATGAAACAATTTCTGGTTCAAGCGTAATCTTGTAACTGATTTCCCGGTTTGCTAATAATTGAAAATAGGAAGGGTACAGGGGAAATAGGGGGAATAAATTCTCACTATATACATTTTTCAGGATGGCAACATTTAACTTAGATCTCAAACAACATAAGGACTTATATTTTACTTTTATAATTTGATAGAGACCTCTTTTAACCTTAATCTGAAGTGCATTGGTACATTTTATATGTATATAGTTTTTTCTTTATATGTTTTACAAACACATAAAATAAGAACCCAAACAAGTGCTATGGAAGCTATTTGTTTTCATAATATTTCACTGTCCGTTCAGATTGTACGGAAAAAATTATATATATATATATATATATTGCATATGTATGTATACTATAAACACTATTTATTATATACATGCATTTATTATTCATATGCATATATATTTTGTACACATATATGCTATATATAGGATATATTATATGTTATATAAAATATTTATGCTATATACAGATATATTATACAAAGCTACGCTAGTTAAGCTGATAAGGTAGGAGATAGTAAACTAAGATTATAATCAATACACCTGCGTTTGCGAAGTGGGAAGGTGGGAAACTATTTAGGAGATACCACCTCGGTACATCAAGCAGGAATTCTAACCAAAAACTCCCATCATCGGCAAATGAGATTAAAATAATGTTTGTTGTTCAGTACCGAAGCATTTAAGTCTTTTGAAATATTTTATATACTGTTACTAGAAAAAAAATTGAAAATTTTATTTGAGTGACTTTTGGCTAAACCGTTAGTGCCTTTTAATGTTCAAATTACTATCTTTAGGCGTTTTATATTAGTAGTAGTTGAGAAGTTGAAGGCTTGGCCATCAGCAATCCATTTATCTTTTTATGGACGAAGCGACGATCGCATCGTTCAAAGACAAACAAAAAACCCTCATGTAGAGAGCTTTCATTCCCGAAATGTGAGCGGATTTCAAACTTAATCCTATGAAGTAAGGAACCGTGGTGAAATGGAAACATCTGGCTCAACAAACCTTACTTCCCAAAACGCTACATTTTAAAGCTTGTAGAAATAAGGTTTTCTGATTTGAATTTTAAATTTTGTGCAAACTGTTTTTTTACCAGAAATTAAAAATATTCTCATCTATTTTGAGTGTTGGAAAGTTTTTTTTCGTGTTTATTCTAAAAAATTACAGAAATATTTGAGTTGAATTCAAATAGTTTGGATATAGGTGGCTCTTCGTTTCATAAAGTAATTCGATTCATGTTTCGTTAAGAGCAGGTGTGGAGGTTTTCGTAAGTGAGCTGGCCATAGCTAAAGCTATAAACCAAATATTATGGTATAACAATGTTGAATCTACAAGTCGATTAAATAAAAAATACAAACGATAGTTTATACAAACATACGTTGGAATTTAAAGAGCAGATACAATTCCAAAGCATATTTATGGAACGTTAAAAATAAGTTTTTATGAAGTTAATGTAAATTAAATATGTGCCAGTTTATATTTTAAAAACGAATTTACTTATTTAGTTGGAATAAGGGCTATTATCATATGTGTTACAACCCATCCGGTATATCCACATATTTAAACTAATGGGATGTTTGAACATACAGGAAATGTTGCCATGCTCGTGTGGATAAAGAGTGGTAAACCACTTAGGAATCCCCAGTACTTTGTACTTAGGATCGGGATTTTAACTCCAAGCTCCCATCAAAGGAAACCAGGATGTGCGATAATGACGCCTTTGTCAGCGTGTGTTTGGGTGTAAATGGGAGTGTGGGTGTTTGTGTTAGTGTATGGGTGTAAGTGGGAGTATGGGGGTTGGTGTTTGTGTTAGTGTATGGGTGTAAGTGGGAGTATGGGGTTGGTGTTTGTGTTAGTGTATGAGTGTAAGTGGGAGTGTGGGTGTTTGTGTTTGTGTTAGTGTTTGGGTGTAAGTGGGAGTATGGGGGTTGGTGTTTGTGTTAGTGTATGAGTGTAAGTGGGAGTATGGGGTTGGTGTTTGTGTTAGTGTATGAGTGTAAGTATGTGTGTGGAAAGTAGCTTAAAGTGACACACGTATAAGCGCGGAGAATAACAGTAAAACTCCTATGTGGGAAATTGCCCAGTGCACAAGACAGAGACTATTTCCTATATTGATGGCATGACAAAGTGTAATAAGAATTTACGTACATGCAACGATCATATATCGTAATAATAAAGTGGGGTAAAGTTGCAATAAAACAGAGGGTGAGAGAGTTGCATCCATACAATGTATTAAACTTGATATTTTAAATAAAACGGTATGGTCAATAGGCTATATCTACGATCAATTCTACAAACTAACTTAGACTAAGACAAGACATCAAGACAGTATATACGTTCATAAATTCATCCTTCAAATAATTTTATCTTAAATGGTCACTTTTGATAGTTTAAAAACCTATAAAATAGCACTATAATAAAAGTAAAATGTTATCAATCTTCATGGAAAAAATATATGATCGTATGTTCTTAAAAGTTCCTTGCCGCCAAAATCCTGATATATAACTGTTTTGAAATGTCAGGAAAGCTTTTTCAACTGACAGATGGACAGCACCTGAGTTGAATAACAAATCAGTAAACAATTAACAGATTATTATCAACATAGTCTGGATTAAAACAAGTGTTCCTTAGATATGGAGCTTCTCTTGCCCCTTGGTGGTCCATATCTTTATACTTCTCCCCCTCGTTGAGCTGTTCCAAATAAAATAACAAAATATTCGGTGAATTTTCCATTTGCTTCTTTTTTTCATATCATTACTGCAGGACATTGATAACCATTTACTCGAATGAAAGCGGACACAACACAGTGAGAAACTAATAATAGTAGACTCTTATAAAATAAACTACAAACGAGCCACCGAGAAACATATTTGTAGCCAGCTGGGAACAGAAATTGGGACCAATCAATGAAGCTCTATAGATCGGACAATCCCCGCGTGTTTCCAATTCATATGATAATGAAGAGGATTCTCGGATATGTGTGTGTCTTCCATAGGTCAGGCCTCATTTAAAGTGGAACAATTTAGTTTATAGCACGTACTTTAGTTATGGGATGTGTTATTTTGGTAGGTATTAGTTAAATCAATTCATGTAGAGAAGCCATTCATGTTACCCGACACACGCGACATTTCTCTTAAACTAAATTCTTTTAATGGTTTTCATTTTCTGCTTAGGTTTCGTTATATTAATTGGGTTTTTTAAATTTAGAATATCATGATTACTATGAGCAGCTAGAGTTTTTTTTAATGTGATTAAACACAAGAGTTGGAATTCATATTTTTGGTAGTCCGCATGTTACTATCCACCCGATTTTAACCCCCATTTTGTTTGTAACGCCAACCATAGTAGAGGGCTTTCACATGATATGGTTGTGTCGTACGAGTGTAATCGGAGGGCTACTAGTCGAATTCAGTCGGATGATAACTACGTTATTCACCTTTGAATTCCTTCCTCGAGCATGGATCAAATATTCTTCGTACGACTACGATCGAATGAGGGCTTTCACACGATACGGCTTATGTCGTACGAGTTTTCATCATTTGTATCAATATTGTAGCTTGAACCAATATATTTTACAGAAATTTCAAATTCTTTTATCTTATAATAAATATCGCTCCTTACTCTCAAATTAAGAATGTTTTCTAAAATGTTTAGTCATATTTTTTAAGTCTTTATCTCGAATTCTAGTCGAGAACATTTTTTTTTATTAGAATATCTTTAAAATTTTAGGGTCATATTATGTGTGAGGCCGTATTTTATTCGGGCCAATACAATAGGCCCATTCAGGTATTATATTACTCCATTAATTAACTCAATATTTCGTTATCATATTTACTCGCCATTATTGTTTTGGCCATCTAACATTGAGTTATTACAATAGTAATACAACCACAGAGGCTGGCGGACGACTGTTTAGTTGCATATTGTGAAAGGTTTCATTCCCAACAATAGTCCACTACAAGTCATCCGACCAAACTGCAGACACGACAATCGGATATTACAGTGAGGACATCCAACTGTTACACGAGTCGGGCTCTACTTTTGATCGGATGACTAAACAGTCGTATCGTGGGAAAACCACTATACTATCTAATGTATTGATAGAAACACGACAAAAACTCGTACGACAGAAACCGTTTCGCGTGAAAGGGCACTTTAATTGCGACTCGCCCTTGTGGTATAACGACTCGACACTGACTTCATATACCGCTTCGGCGCTATCTTAACCGCGAGTATAGAACGACTATGGTCACTATGTTTGTGCTGGGCCCATTTGAACCTCACTGTATTACTTTCATGGGTCGGAGTCCAAACCCTTATTTGGTAATTCAGTATCATGTCTATGAGGAAGGGTGTGATAGTCAATTAATATGTAAATATAATAATAATTATTATTATTATTACCAAGTCTTACTACCCGTTCGGGTTATACGCACTTACGCTAATGTTTAATGGTAAGGTGATTGTGAGATGAAATGGAGGACCTACAGTTTAAGGTGGGATCCAAACCACGGCGGAGGCCTGGCATTCCACACATTTATAAGTTGTGATTATTACACGTCTTTTCAGGGGTAAAGGAAGGGTTTGACCATCAGCTAAATCTGTGCCGGGACCGAGGATGGGACCTCGGACTCCAAGCAAACAAGTCTGACACCTTACCCCTAGACCACTAGGTCACCTAATATATGTATATAAAATCAGTTCATATTTTTCCTGATTTATTACAAACACTGACTTAACACAGTATAACTTATAATACTTAGCACCACGTCTTACTACTTGTTCGGGTTATACGCGTAAGTGCTAATTGCACTAATGGGTTAGGAATTGGGAAGATTAAATATAGATGGAGAGTGTAAAAATATTTAGGAAAACTACCCCCAGATCACCCAAGCGCTAATCAAACCTCTAACTCCCCATCCTCGGCGATATAGCTCAACACAAAACTATCGCGTTAGCTAACTACGCTACCCAGGAAGGTCACATTATAACTATTAAACGACCCAGCATCCATCTTTCCGGTCCCCATGTACAACAAACACTTGATAGTATGCCATTGCTAGACAACCTAACGACCATCTCGGAGGTCAAGAGCTATACCAGTTCCTTACTTTACCAAGCAAGCGCTGCCCAGCGGCGGTCTCACCAACTACCACCGGAATAGGCGTTGGTAGAAGGAGTGGTCACACGACTCGCTGACGGTCATGCTATTGCGTAGCCTTATGATACGCGGTTTATCTGAATATTTACACTGAGGGAGTAGGTAACAGAAAGGTATAATTTAGAGGAAATGCATCCACATTATAGTCGAGGGAGTATAGCTTTGAAAATTTTGTTTGTGAATAGGAAAAACAAAAAATGATTCTCAATTCTCATCATTCACAAAAATTCTGAGTTAGATGTATGTCCATATATTTGAAGTTGTCGACCCCCTTCTCTTACAAACTGCCGGACTAAACGTATAGGGAGATATAGTATGACTTTTGAGGAAATGTTCTCAAATATTTCTGAGTAGAGAATGGAAAACATTTTTTTTTAAACACCCTCGGTGCATCCAGTAGGAATTAGAACTCCGTCCTCGCCGTCACTGAGAAACCACTGTGGGCATATCTATGTGGAAGACAAGTTGTATAGTTAATGAACATATATTTTAAAATAATTGATTGTGCACATGGTCAATTATGATAATGAAATTGTATTAGAGTATTAAGGATATTTCTAAATTATTCATGTATTATTCTTCTCATGCATGCTAGAGAAAAAATAAATTATTATGATAAAGAAAATTATCGATCTTAAATTTTGACAAAATAATACTTTATTTGCCCCAATCAATAAAATTGTATATCATTTGTATATGTTTGTTTTTAGCCCAACGTGTCTGAACTTCTTTAAGTACTAAATGATTAAGACGACTTAATTTATAGCTTGATGTTTGATAACTGAGGACGTCAACAAAAAAGGGCGTATGATGATGCCATGCGCCCTTTTCAAGGTGATTGAATATTCTGAATTTGAAGACTTTTTTGATATGTTGGGAAAGTATTAGTTCTATATCAACACCCTAGATGTCAGCAGACCATCGAAAATATGTTGCTACATGCCTTTATTGTGGTGAACTTATGTTTTAAAAGTGATCATTATTGTTCAATGAGGTGGTGAATAATCATGACTCTGTTATTTATCTTGAAGAATAGTTGAATTAAAAAAAAAACGATATTTTAAGAATGTCTTTCATTTTGCTCGTGGTTATCCAAAGTTCTGTACATAATGTTAAAATTCTGCACTTGTTTTTTGTTAGAGGTCACAGCTACTATCAATGTTACTGTAACTTCGGAATGAACACCGTTATATTAAAGAAACCTCAAATTATTTAGGCTACAATGGAGTACCTTCGGTAATTGTTAAATGTCATAAAAACCCACAGCTCTTCAATGTATTAGGGGATAGATCTGTTTTAAAGTAATGGTCAAAAAACTTAATTCAATTATTTCTGAGAGAACTTGCAGCGAAGCTAGTTATTTTGTGGTCCAGGAATATTGTCAAGTTTTATTCAATCCTTTAGGCATATTATCTGCCTCTAAAATGTATATATCTTGTTTCACCACAATTAAGTTCTGGAACATACGTAGGGCATACTGAAACTGATAAAGTAACGAATTTGATGCCATCACAAATGAACCATGTTTCTTGAAGCTGGCTAGAGATAAAAACTTAGTGATTTATTCCTTTAATTGAATAAAGGAACACAATCCTTGATGGAGTCATTCTGGAGGAAGCAGAAGAAACATCACCTGCTGCTGGAGGTGCGGCGGAAACATCTGATGAAGGACTTGATGGCGAGTAGGCCTTGGCACCCATAAAATAATTATAAATTTTACTTTATACCATACTTTTATTTCGATACTGAGTGATTGTATTATCTAAACAAAATAATTGTTTAAACTATATTATAACTGTGTCAAATTTTATTTATTTTAATGTTAATAATTACATTTAAAATTTGTGAAATATTCATAAAAATGTGTTCACAATAAAAATAGAGTATCAAGAGTACAATATAATTCTTTTTTTTTTAGAATTTTTTATTTTATTTATTTGAACTATATATATTTATATATTATATTGTAATAAATTGTAATATGTATAACATTGAATAATAGCCACTAATCCACATTATCTGGTCCAAATGATATAAGTTACCCAAATTTAAAACAAGATTATCTCAAAATACCACTTTCAATCTTACGCCCTTTTTAGTGTGACGTCCTCAAATAACAATATAGATATATCCTAATTTAGTGTTTGAATAACATTTATAAATATAATAAATTAATGATTCCCTCATTATATGAAGCTATTAACACACAAAATTGATGTGTGTGAAAATAACTATGGTGAGACCTGTATTAATGCTCTCTAGTTGCGACATCACCGGGAAAAATCCATTACCAAGGGGAGGGTTGCCAGAGTCAATGACCTAGCTCCAGGTTTCAAGGTTTAAGATAATATATTCCTGTCTTGTAGAGCCACCAAACTGGCGCCAGATATCAGGGAAAACCCGTTGTGACATAATTCAAGGCCACGATCTATTCTTGTCCCGAATAGTCTTATCAACCCCCCCAAACTGGCGCTGGTCATCATGGAAAACCCGTTACCATATAGGGGTCTGTGACATTGTGATGACGACACCCGGAAAACCCATTACCACATAAGGGGTTGTGATACCTGCCTTGAAGGAGGAGAGGGGTTTAAGTGGAAGTAAAAAGGGTCTCAAGGCAGGGTAACCATTTATCACACTACCCCAAATGGTCGTCAGGAAAGGCTCGTGCTGTTTGTTCCGGGAAGTGAAAGGCAGTCCAACAGAGCGAGGGAGCAGTCAGTGTAAGTTAGTTCGTTCTGTGCCGTGGCGATGTAAGGAGGGTGGGGAGTGATAGAAAAGTGAAAGGGATTTTATGGTCGTGATGTGCTGTCAGCTGCTAGGTGGTCACACTCTTCGCTACGCTCCTGTCAGGAGAGCTTCGTGCTCCGTGTTCCCTCTGATGACGAGAGAGGAACGCCCGACGTCCTGGACTGCACGCCAATATATAAATAAAAAACTCCAACGTTACATCTCAATCCTACCCAAACATAAATAACCAATGAGCACAAATAAAAAAGCAATGAGCATACTTAAGTAACCATTGATCACAAATAAAATAGCAATGAGCATACATAAAAAACAAATAAAACAATAAAATACAAGTACCAACATGTTTAAAATAAGAACCAACATGTCTGGAAAACTGGAAAGGGAATCAGGGGAGGAGAAGGGGATCAGGAAGAGGGGATGTGGAAAACCAACAGCCAATCAGAGAGCGAGGGGGCGTGGTCACGTGATCCAATTCAACCAATCAGTGAGCTGTGACATATGGACGTGCTAGCTACTCCTAGTTCCATTCGGTCCATCTCTTTACAATTTAGCTCTATCTTGAGCTTGGTCTATCCAATCCACCTCAATACACGCTATCTCTATCTTGATCTAGTTTTATCCGGTCCACTTCACTACAACCGATCCCTATCTCGAGCTAGTTCTATCCAGTACATCTCATTACACCATATCCCTATCTTGAGATAGTTCTACCCAGTTTACCTTATTACACCTTATCTCTTTAAGGTACATTCTAATGCTATCCTCCCATCTTAGTCTAGGTCTTCCCAATCATCTCTTCCCATTGGATTTGCCAGTCAGTACTCTGAACATGGTTCTAGATTCTACCATTCGCGCTGCATGTCCTTCCCACCGTAATCTACGAGACTTGATTATTTTAACAATGTCTTGTAATAGGTATTGTACAAGGTATGTAGCTCATCACTATGTAACCTCCTCCACTCCCCGGTAGCCTCATCCCATTTTTGACCATAGCCTTATCATATAAACTTCAGCGTAGTGGAACCATAAAAGGCAATCTGGTTGTATTTCACGGTTCATAATAGGCTGAGATGAATGACAAATTATATCAGATTAACAGGAAATGTTGTATATGAAATGAATAAGGGCCATAACAATGTAATTGTTTCTTGTAAACAAGTTGTGATAAGGGGCAATGGGAAAAACCTTGGTCAAGTGTATTTAGCTTTACTGGTCAATGATTCCATAAGAACCACCTATCATTATAAATAGACAGCGTATCTCAATTTGAATGATTACAATGATTATCCACACTATGAATTAAACAGGCTCAAATACAAGCAACTAATGTGATTGATAAATTAAAAATCTAAAATATATATTTTATTGATATTTATTGAAATTTGCAAAGATAGTTCTTTCTAATTACAATATTGATATTTTCTCCTAATTCCTAGAAACCATGATATATTGCCAAGGGGTGTCAAAATGTTCATAAGGTTATTATTTATAATGTATTATTATCTATAATATTTTAACCTGACATAATTTAACATACCCACCTAAATCTTACTCAACGATAGGTTAACCGTTGTAGGAAGAATAGCATATGATTCTAACAGTTAGAATAGCTACTAAAATACTTCAATATAAATATTCATACGCCAATTCATGTGATTTTCAGCTATCAATTGATTAATAACTTTTAGGGGATTGGTATAAGGCGTCCCTCTCGTATGACACTGGCCTATAAAAGTGGGTGAGATCGGGGTTCCGATCCCGGTCGAGTCACCTAGTTGGATATTTTTAATTATTTACTATCACTGTTTGGAATTTATTTAGCAATTGTTAATCCTGGAGTAGGCCTATATATTATATTGAATGTTTTACAAAACTATCAATAGTGAGAATAGTTATTTTATTTATTGTACTAATTTAACCATAAATATACATTATTATTTTTGAATTGTATTTCATTATTATTTTATTTGACCTTTAAATATTTTTGCTTTAGTAAATTAGTACAAATACAATATTACCATGTAAATTTTAGTGTGTAAAAATTAACAACCATATTTTAAATAAAAGTAATTTGGCCCTCTACAAAATATAAAAAATAGCATTTTCGATTTTTTTTAAATAAGTACCTTAATAATCCCTTTACCAGGAAATGAAATCACCCTTTGAATAGTTTTGAGAACTATCATCCAAAAACCCACGTAGCTTTGAGCCCCGACTTCACAACTCAGCATATGCCACATATTGAGAATTTAAAAACTTCTTGAAGAGAGAGCTTTATAACATTGATCCACTAAATTTATCAAAGGCTGATGGTATGTATTTTTATGTGACGTCATAGGCTGGGGACATTAATGGGCCCTGAGTTTCAAAGTCTTGGTCCCAGGAGATGCCATCTTTACTTCATGGTTTGGGACAGCTTGTCTACCTGCCTACTTCAATAGTTAAACAACCATCCTCCTCTTTTTCAGGACCTGAATTCCCTACAGTTGGCTTGGCTCACCCCCACCAACAACAACAAAAACAACAAAATCACTACATTTATGTTTGGAATACTAGATTCGTATAACGTTGACACTTTTTGAAAATATATAAAAAAAAATTGAAAATAAAACATTAACAAGGTTATTAATTAATGTGTATCACAAACTGACACGTAATGATTATGGCCAGGAGCAGTCCTGAGAGCTGAATGAAATTCAATAAAGTAAAGGATGATAGCCTTGAAACGGGAATCTAAACCAGTACCTTTGGGTTTACGTGTCGATGCTCAGCTAAAGGTGCCGGGCTAGATTCCAGTGTCCAGGATGTTATCGTTCACATAATTGAAATTGATTCAATTATCAATAATGAACTTGGGGGTTATAACCATTAGGTATCAGTCTGTGATATACATGACTGAATATTTCTAAGTACATTTCAACATACTGTCAGTTAGGAGTCACAGTGAACTGTAATTGTAGATAGCTCTGAGTGCCGATAGTTTCACCAGCTACCCCAAATAGGGACAGTTTCATAGTCAAACTTAGTACGCCAGAGTGTGGTTCTATAATAAAAGGGAAACACCTAAATAAACTTGATCATAATGGTCCAGACTCAAATTTGAAATTGGCCCATTCCATCCTGGTCTAGGTAGATGTCTTGTTTTTAGTATATCACCACACTCGAGACGTACTAAGTCTGACTATGAAACTGTTCCATAGAATCGATAGAACAACAACTAGAGAGAGAAAGAGAGAGATAGATGTACCAGGATGGCTCATTGGGAACGCATTGACAAGCAAATCGAAATATACCGAGATCAATTGCCGTCCCTAGGTTGCCATTTTTCACTTAGATGAAATTGAAAACAATACTTTACAGCTGTCAAAACTAACATCATTCATCAACAATGACAACTTTCCTTCACGATGGGGGCCATGTTGTCCAAGACGGTAAACATACATTTTACAAGGTCACTATTGATGAGTAGAATAGAGTTTGAATCCTACCCGGGTGACCCTAAAGTGGTTAGTTTACACCTGATTAATAACTTTGCTCTTATAATCCGCAATTAACTTTTGACTTAGTTTATCTATACAAGAAAAACCTATTTTCGCTATATGAGGTAAATGTATTATATTTAGAAGAAGGTACAGATAAGGTGGATAGAAAAATATACAATAAAATAATATATTATAAATTTTACAATGAAAGATGAACACAGTTCACACTTTAGATTGCTGCATTAGACAAAAAGGTAACGACTGCCTTTTGAAGAAAATCAATCATAACCATCCAATCCCCTGACCTAGCTTTCATTCTATCGGAACTCATCAGGAGGGAGTGTGAAACACGCAACGCAACTTCCTAAAATAGGGAACAAAATAACACAAAATTTCCCTTTCTTCCCTTTTGTGCGTTTTTGTTTCTTCTTTGAGGAAGTTAAGTTTTGCGTTTCACACTCCCTCCTGATGATATCCGAGAGAATGAAACATAGGTCGGGGGAATGGGTGGTAACGATCAATTTTCTTCAAGAGGCAGCCCTTACCTCTTTGTCCAGTGGCAGCAATGTAAAGTGAGAACTGTGTTCTCCTTTTCATTGTTACATCCACAATAGTTTTCGTTTAGTTTATATGTTTTAATTTATCTTTCCGGTAACCTCTTACACGCTTGACTTAGTTTGTAAGTTGTAGTTTCATACAATCACTTGGTTCAAAATGTGCACATTTAATAGCCCCAATAACATAAACACTTCACCTAAGGGAATAAAATTTATAAGTGTAGTTTTAAGGGCAGGCTATAAGATTTACTTCAACGTGTTCGTGGAAAAAGATGTCATTTAATAGAGTCTGGTTTTCCGGTGATGGGGTTCGAATCCCAGCTTTGTGTATTTAAGTATGTTTTTCCACAAATGATGTCACTCTTTCTCTCTCTTCCTCTCTCTTTCTCTCTCCAGAGAAGCAGGTTCACTTCCTCTATATTATACCATTCTCATACATGTCCTATTTACAGAACCTTATGGAGTAATTTTATCGGGGTACCAAGTTTTTTCGGGCCCCCTTCCATTTTTCATTTATCTTGTATTAGAAAATTAATGAACTAATCCTACCTTAAATAACTATAGAAATAGTTTAGTCATAGTACTAGTAGTAGAAATATGAATGCTAATCTTTAAAATATGAATGCTAATCTTTATAATATAAAAACATTTTCTGAGATCCCAGTAATTCCCAGGCACCTCATAGACCCTCGGGCCTGGCTAAGATGTATGTCACGTTATAAATACAAACAACCTCATTTCGATGCAATTTCTATTTCAAAAGTAATCAGGTAATTAAATGTGGATTAAATAGCTAAGATATTATTTTGGAGATTACTATTATATCCGTATTTAAATATCATATCCATTAGATTTAAAAAAATACACCTGAACCCGGGACATTTGTCATAGTACGCTCTTGCTCTAAACCAATGAGATATCCAGGAGTCGTCCCGTGGTCAGGATCATTCTTCCCCCATATTTTAGGGCAGATTCTGTGATGGACGAGTGGAAATCATTGGCTAAAAATGTGTGAGCAATTAAGATCACGAACTATCAGTACAATGACAACTGTACGAATGTGCATATCTTGATGGATTAAATAGCTAAGATATCTTATCTGTTAGTTACGATTACAACCGTATCTGCATATCATATTCTTAAAATTAATTTCCCTATTTATTGGAAGTGATATGGGCTCCTGAGAGTTGATTCAATCAAATAGATTTCTTGAAAAGTGTATAGACAAAAAAAAAAATACAGTGAAAGTTGCAATGTGAAGAATCATTCCCAAAACCTACAGTCGAGTTTAGGCTTAGGTCAAACCCTGCCTTCTCAAGTAAAAAGGTCGCAGGTGCAAACCACTACACCACCCCTATGCCGGGCATAGTTATAGAGTACCAAGCAATTTCAAACTTGACTTTAAATGAAGCGTTTCACTTTCTGTCAAATGGATCTCTTTATATTCCCTGCGGGTGTAGATTGATTATTTGTAGCTGATGTTCTGTTTAGCGTCGAAACTTAATTTGAATATATTTATTCCATGTTATATTCATCTCTCTTAGTCTTCGAGCACTTCTATGATAACATCGTAAAAATAAAAGTCTTAACTCCAGTGGTGAATTAGTAGTAGCATCTTAAGGGCACTAGTCTTCAAATAAGTGTGGATACCTATTTTAAACTGTTCAAATGTATCATCACTAGATACAAATATACTAAAAATTATAAATAAATATAATAAAATTATAATAATGATAAATATACTATAAATATAAGTGTATTTGTTATTTAATACATTTAACGTCAACTTAGTTTAGTATGTCAGGACGGGGAGTGTATTGTGGGATCCTGGTAGGAATAACAGTATTTTACAGATATAACTTAGAAATAATACTAAATCATTTTTATAATATATTCATACGGCACATCATGCGATTTGTAACTGTCACGTTTTATATATATAATAAACCATTTAAAAATAATATTAATATTTTAGTGAAATATTTTTAATGTTGACTGCAAAAAAATCAAAATTTATTTTTCTTAACTGATCTTATGAAATTTAGACTATAGCTTAGCATAATAATTAGCCTAGCATAATTGAGTATTATTGTAGATATTGGACAGGAATAACATATTTAGGAAGCCACCTGCAATACACCCGGTTGAGATTGAAGCAATGACTTCCCTAACACGGTGCTCACAGTATTTTGTGTGTCTAATGAATTCAGCCGCGTCAACTCAAGTACCGGTCACGGCAAACAGATGTAGAGTGAACAAATATCACACTTCTTGTTATTATTTCTAGCCCACCGTCTTACCACTCGTTTGGGCTAAAAGATGTAGAGT
>CABEEJ010004314.1:0-33386 GCA_901482245.1 Timema douglasi
ACTAGGGGACGAGTAGTGATGTAACTGTTCCTTTGTGTCGCTGCTACTCTGATACCAAGGTGATCGACCATGCTAGACTAGGGGACAAGTAGTGATGTAACTGTTCCTTTATGTCACTGCTACTCTGATACCAAGGTGATCGACCATGCTAGACTAGGGGACATGTAGTGATGTAACTGTTCCTTTGTGCCACTGCTACTCTGATACCAAGGTGACCGACCATGCTAGACTACGGGACAAGTAGTGATGTAACTGTTCCTTTGTGTCACTGCTACTCTGATACCAAGATAGCTGACCAATACAATACTTTCAGCGGGACAACGAATTCGAAGGAAGTTAATCACCAAACAATAACTTTTCTAGGGCCATTATTAACAACGTAGTGTTATTGACGAATGGTATTATTGCTGAATATTGTCTTTAAAGTAAAATCAATGTAACCAAATTTACATTACATGCCTGGAGACTAAAATCTCTAAATAAACTGAACAAAATAAGCAATATTTCAAAACAGATACATGTAAATATCTGTGTTAGATTCAGATTTCATTAGTTGATTTATCTCTTGTACTGCGATATATTTTCTAAACATTAATATTTTAGTGTAATGATAATAAAAATAATAATATAATATACCTCCTGATTTTGATAATAATACCTTTCCGTAACGCCATGTTTCGTTACAGAATACTATCGTAAATTATTGTTTTGGTAGGATAAAAAACCTTCCATAACGATATATATATATTTCAAAGTATACCCTCACACACACATATATGTAAATAAAACCTTGCCATGGGCCATACTTAGTAAAATCTATAATATTACAGACAAGGGGATGGTCAGCTAGCAGAGTAATTGGTCTAGATAATATACATCTAGTTTCGAAATAAAATAAAGCATGCCTAGTATATTTCTAGTCCAGCTCCGGTTGTTTTTACCCTAGAGCTATGCCCCAGAATAAGCCACACATATCCCGATAAATTAATATATGGCATATCAAAAATGGGTTAACCGTTTGAGCATGTAACGTCATCAACTACTAGCTAAACCTTTCTGGTTTCTTTGACTGCGTTATTCCGTACCCATCAAGTCCGTAGTACGCGAGTAGATATAAACTTCACCTAAGTCATTTCTGACGGTAGGTCACGGAAAACTAATCACCGGTATGTAAGTAAGTGAACATAGGTGGGCGATTCAAAATGAACGCATCAATGATAGTAGAGGAAGCTCTCACCATTTTCTAAACATATTGTACCTTCATTTATCCGCCTTTAATAGCAATTCATATAATATTTTAATAAACTAGGATTTAAGCTATTTTAACAAAAAACATTAAATAATTTACATTATTTGCTGATATAGTTTTATTTCGAAGAATATGATTGTACAGAGTATTAGGGCTGTGCAAAGTTTCTAAATGTCAAAGTCTATAAGGTAAAATCCTTCTTTGCTTCGGCTTCGACACAAACAATAGCTTTCGCATGCTCGAAACAATTCGAAAGTAGGAGAAAACTTTGAAATAAATTATTAAATGATTTGAAATATTTAACTAAATATGGCCTATTTAAATATAATCATTCTTACAACAGCTACTAAACAGTATTTTAACAGCGACTAATCATTAAATGACATTTATAACTTAAGCAGAGATATATTCAGTTATGTCAGCATAAAATAACATAGTGTGCTTAGTTTATTCTCTAAACTTTAATATCTACTTAGATACGATTAGTGGATAATTTAAAAACTACCCACCTCGGTGGCATGGTTAGCTAATGTGCTAGATTAATGTTGAGCTAGATTGCCAAGGACGAGGAGATAGAGGTTCGAATCTCGCTCGGATGAATCGGGGTGGTTTTCCTAAATGGCTATCCATTTTCCCTCCAAGCAAATGCGGGTTAACCTCCTCTATATTCAACCTTCCCAAGTTTTAATCCATTAGTACTTAAGCGTATAACCTGAATGGTTAGTGAGACGTGAAGCTTAGTATTACTAAGTATTATTATTTATAAATTAAGAGTAGTGCTATGTGAAAACAACTAAAAACAACTTTACCGACGATTCGGCTTCGAATTTTCTACACATATTTACTACAAACATTACTTCGACTTCGCTTAGCATTTTAAAAGTGACTTTCGCACATTCCTACAAAGTACTATACTTTCCTTTTGGTTGACACGATAGCACGTAATTACGGACACGAAGAGAGGGCACAAAATTAAAAATCATGCGAACTTAAGGTCTATTAGGATACGGAGCTTAGTTACGGAGTAGTCGACCTTGGTGGTCTTGGGGTAAAGTGCACGCCTCAAGACCCGATTTTTGTGAGTTGAAAACCCATTCGGTGTCAAATAAATCTTCCTTGAGCGATTAAAATCAGTAGCACAACTTCCTTCGGAGGAGAAGTAAAGCCGTCGGTTCAATGTTGATTGTGGCATGTAAGAGAACATGGAAGGTATGTGAAAATACCTTTCCCGGCAAAATGTATATGCCCTTTCGCTCTCGCTCATAGAAATTCTTGTGTGCTGATATAATCAGTCGGTTCAGCAAGTGCACATTAAATACATCAAATAAATTGAAAAAAAACGCATAGAGGAGTAATAAATGAGGAGTGAAGGTTCGCGTTTATTGTGCGGTGGCCTACGTGCCGCCTGGCTTGTAAATACCTGCCTAGTGGTATATTCTCGTCAAAATCATGGTCACTAAATCGAGTGGTATTCCCATTAGTTCGGCTTACCTTGAAGCAATCAAATTATGTCGGTGTGTAAAGCACTTTAAAATGAACGTGTGAGGTGTAAACAAGCTAATTGAAAACTGTCGTTGTCCTTTTAAAAATAACAGTATCTGGTTCAGAAACATATATATTGAGGTCACCTCAAGATGTTGGTATCGGCATCATTTGTCAAAGCCTTGTGATTTGATTAGCAAAATATACAATTAACAATAAACTCGATGTGGAGCAACATAAATTTAGTCTTGTGTACAGTTTAAGCTGCTAAGTTTTTCTTTGAGTAAGAAAAAGAATGTAAACATATTTTAAAGGTTATTTCAACATTAAGCATTTAAAAAGCTTACACAACGTTCATCCAGATTATAATGACACTCCAATTTTTATAGGAAGGGTCTTGCCTAACAGATATAAGATGTACTAGATCTACTTTTACGTATTCATACGTAAAGTCATTTAGTCTTCAGCTGTCACTTTTGTTATATAATACCAATACCTCTATATATGTTTATATTTTATAAAAGTCCTTTCTATGATAATTGTACTGTGAAACACATTGTTTTTATTCTAATACGTTCATTACGGTTTTTAAGTTTTATAAGGTTGGTAAAGAACTTACTCCTAGTGTTTTTACCACAAAACCGTCTTCCAAACGAACTTCATCGATAAACAAATTTGGTTCTAGTAGTTTATTTTTTGCATAAAGTATTAGTACCTGCCAGGACTATCCCCATTTAATTACAATAATGGAGCGTAGATAAGGATGGTAGGATTGAGAAGAAATGTACCCTTATTTGCACGGAAAGAGGGAACTATATAATATAAAATCATATCAGTTCACTCGCTCATGTTTTTACTTTGTTGATTGCGCAAGCGATATTATTGATCGTAGTTTTAAAATATTCTCAAGGTTATATTAAAATGTTAGTTAGTAATAAACTTGTTTTCTACTGCTTCCGGATTCTTCTATTACAACGTTCCACTTACCAACCCTGAGACTTAGACATCAATGTGTTCCCGTATGCGACAGGTATACTCTTTCAACAGAGCGACTAGCGGAGCTGTCACCACTCTCTTTGCAATATATCAAACATCTCAACGGCTTAATATAAACACTTGTTTTTAACCACATGACCGTGAAACTTAGATCATTGGCGTTACTGAAAGAAAAGATTTGGAGCATTTGAAACGTTGAGCTATAGAAGAATGTTGAAAATAACATAGATGGAAATGGTATCAGATACAAATTGTTACTATTATTATTATTATTATTATTATTATTATTATTAGCAACGCGTCTTACTACTCGTTCAGTTTATACGCACTTACGCTAATGTGTAATGGTAGGATGATTGTGAGATGAAATGAAGGACCTACAGTTTAACGTGGAATCCAAACCACGGTGGAGACCTGGCATTCCCCACATTCACAAGATGTCTTGTCAGAGGTGAAGGAAGGGTTTGGTAATCAGATAAATCTGTGCCGGGACCGAGGATTGAACCCCGGCCGCTAGCACAGAAGTCTGACACCTTACCCCCTAGACCGCCAGGTCACCGTCAAATTGTTACTAAAAGTAAGCAGATTATGTAAGTTGGAAAAAATAGCTCCCCGCGCTCTTTCTCCACGAAAACGTGGATGCATTTCCTCTACATTATACCCACCTCATTCTTACTTCATTAGTGTAAATGTGCCCGTTAGGGCAGTAGTAAGTGGTGCACATAAAAAAATCTGTAATCTAGTTTGCTAATGTTGAAATAATTACTCGTATGTTTTTGCTGAAGCAAGAATTCAAATCATTTGTTTTTATTTTCCTGCAATAACTCATTTACTTATGAGTTGTTTTTTTTTGCAAACGACTTTGAGCTGGCTTAAGCCAAGTTACTCCTATTAATAATTAGCAGCGCGTAGCTTGATTGATTTATGTGTGGCCGCCCACTACGACTGCGTTATTCTACTTGATATTCACAGCCACTCTTCAACCCTCTCTCGACGACAAGAATACTCCATTTCCCACAACTACCCCTGATGTCATCAATATAACTTGAATAAAGGGGTTGAGAATGTGAAGGGCTGACGCATGATGGGTGGCTGGCTACATGAATGTCTCGGTAATATTAAAATAATGAACACGCCCACGTAGAAAAATATCTCATAAAACGAAAACTTAGTTTGCAAAGCATTGAATTCAGTAAATGAAAGGTCTTTTATGTCAACCCTCCTTTTTTTAACGCACGTTCATTTCGTCTAAGTAATTATCTGACATTACTAAAACGTTCCAATATTGTTTCTTTAGAATTAAATTTTCAAAATATGTATACCATTTAATTTAATTCAAAACATATATGTATGTATATATTTGTATTTTCTTGATAAGATTTTTACAACAAAATATAAAATAGTTCTTATGATTCTTATTCAATTTTGAGGCTATGTAAATACTTTATGCACGTAAATGTACACTTAATTTATCGTGACCAGTATCAGTCTTCCCTTGAATCACGCCATGGCTCTAAAGTAAGCTTACTGCCTTTCAGGGTATTTTACGAACTAATCATTTTATTTTCTTAATTCTACCATAGGAGCCATAAACAATTTTTATTTGATGAATTGATATAATTATAAATGGAGTATTTAAATGACTACTATTTTGATATGGTATGCAAAACAGTTCAATTATACATGTAAGTATACATTTATAACATTTTACTGCACGTTATCCACTTTGGTGGCCACAATAGACTCGGATTGCAGATGATATGGAGATCAGAGTTCGAATCTCGGTCGGGTGTACTGAGGATGATTTTTCATCAATGTTTTTCTATTATCCTTACACGCAAATGTGGTTACACTTCCTCTAAATTTAATTTTACTCATCCCTAACACAACATAAGCCAAAACACGAACATGCATTAAGACGCGTTGCTAAATAAAAATAAAATAAAAAGTTTTCTCTAACTATTTAATATCTTGAAGACTTTCTCAGTTTTCGGGCTTCACATGGAAACTCTTAGAATAATAGTTGACTCAAACCATCCCTCACAATTTCTAAACCGGCAACAGGTAAACCCGGTGTTTGTGATTCCCAGGAGTAAAGAAGCCACAGGTCTCTTTTGCACTTTCTCCTTGCCTTGTGATGCTTTCGCTCAGCTGTTACCCCTCCTCCGCACCCCCCACTTTCACCCTCCCATCCTTGGTCGATAGGAAGGGAGAAGGAAGATATAAACACTTGGTAGCTCAAACAATGCCTTCCGGTAACGCTCACCTCTCTGTTTACACTCGAGCCTAGGCATGCAGGATGGTTGAATAGGAAAACAACTAAGGTAGTACGTAATAGACCCACCAGCCGACTCTCTTTGTCAATATGTGCGGATGCCGCAAAGCAAACACTCCGTTTAATCGTGGATCTACATAAACAGGATATTATCCCAATTAAAACGGTAAAGACGAAAGCCTCATTATCTTTTTCTTGTTCGATGTGAGGCTTGTGGAGAATACATATTTTTATCAGTGCTGCCCTCCTAAAAATGTTATCATCACGACCGAGATTCTAACCCTGATATCCTTGTCATTGGCAGTCCAGTCTATTACGAGAATGATGCCTTAGAACATTCGACCACCGAAGCGGGTAGCGTAATTTTAATTTTATGTTCATATGAAAGCTATACAAATAGCTAAGGCAATATAAAAATATAAATACATTTCCCCGCAGTATGTTTCCCCCTTTCTGATGCTGAGTACAATATTTAAGCTTCAAGACTCGACAAGGACGGGCAGATCGAGGTTCGAATCTCGGTCGGGTGAAATGGGTAGTTTTACCTCAAATGGTTTTCCACTTTCCTCCACGCAACTGTGGGTTCACTTCCTCTAAATTCAACATTCTCTATTTCTAAACCATTAGCGTAATTATTAATTAAGCATATAACTCGAAAGGGTAGTAAGACGTGGTGTTAAATAATAAAAAAATTAAAGACTTCAACACATGAAATTGTCCTTTTTCACTATCGCCTGAATAAACCGTTATAAGCAACCATCTACACAGTTAAGTGAACCAAGTTGCGTAGCTAACAGGCTAACAACCAAAGCGACTGAATAAACTAAATGCAACTATTCGCAACCCGCATAGGGGATCACGCGGGCAAAGTAGTCGAATTAATATAGTTTTGTATGCTGTTAACTGGGAGGTTGAGGTTTGAGTCCCAACCGAGTGTACTAAGTTTAGTCCCCTCCTTTCAATAATTTCCAATATCCTATCACACAAATGTGGATACATATCCTCCAAATTTTACCTTCTTCGGCCTTGTTATATCAATACAGTTAAATGTGGATAACCTAAATGGGTAGGACTATGAGATTGAGACGTTAAAATGCTTCTCAAATTTGACACGCTTGCCACAACTAATTCTAATATAGCCTATATATATATATATATATATATATATATATATATATATAGAGAGAGAGAGAGAGAGTCCTAAGTAGAATTTTTGTAAGAGAAGCATGCATGAACCATACATAAGTACAAACATAACTTTATTTTAGTGGAAAAACGTATAAGCTCACAAATTTGAATTTTTAATTAATCTAAATATAACTGTACCATTTTTTTTAAATTAAATAAAAGGAAATATTGAGGGTCTATTTGCTGTGAAATTACAATCAAAATTAAACAAAGCTAATTAAACTAAGAGTTTTCGAGGAAAAGATCAAAAATTCCGATTACTCAAATTTTTCGAGTGCTGTAAAAATCTCTGATTTGAGTTCGAAAAGCTACTAAAACTCGAATTTTCTAAATTTTTCACATACCTAGTATAAGTTATATTTAAATTATTTCTGTATGTATATGTTTGTTTATATATATATATCCATAAAGGCTATACGCTAATGTGATAGGGATTAGTTGTGTTGAATTTAGAGGAAGTGTTCCAGCATTTGCATAAAGGGAAAGTGGAAAAGCATTTACTAAATAGCTCAATATAACCGACCAAAGTTTGAACTCCGTGATTGGCAGTCCTGTCTCTTGCAAGAATGATTCTTTTTAGACCGTTTGACTCCCGAGGTGGTTCTATTCTAATAGTTCTTATGAATATCTACGTCAACATTTTGTTAATGCAGCCGGGAGTATGAAATTGGGAGTGAAGTGAGCCGTGATGCAACTCACTCAAAGTTAGGTTACCCCCCTAAAAGAGCACAGGGAACTTCCAGCCAGGTCTCGGGACCCAGATAAAAGGAGGGTTTTAAGGGGGGAGAACGGGGTAGCGGGCGACGGCGGAAGTGCTCGACTATTTCACGCCTCACTTCACTCTTGGTAAGTGTTTCCTTTTCCCCCGTCATTCCCCTACTGTGTCTTTCCACACCCCCTTCCAGGGTCTTAAGGGGGGGGGGAGGGGGCTCTAACTTACCGTGTGATCCAGGACCACGGTTGGAAATGTTTAAATCATACCGTAAGCTTTTTTTTTTATTGTTTTCTTGTATGTACCAGTTAAAATCATAACTATTTCATAACTTTTTTAATAATACATTTAAAATCAAGGTTATTAACCTTTGAATGGGATAGATTTTGAGGAAGTGAACTAGCATAAGCGTAAAGAGAGGAAGGTAAAAAATCACATGGGGAAACCCCAACATTCACTCCTCAGTACTATCATACGAGATTCGAACTTGGACCAGCTCACCACGGGAGAGCAAGTATATCACGAGTTTGACACTTTTGACCATGTGATCACCAGTACACGTTTTACCACCCCTTTGTTACTTTATAAAAATGAACACGTACTAAGTATTTAAACAAGATGACATTACGATGGATTATTTGTATAATTTAGATAGATAACATCCGTTATACCGACCGCTCTATCCACTGAGCTATCAGTGATCTCCACCAATCCAGTGTGTCATTGAACCATATAGTTACACCTACTAAATATGTTCTATGAATTTTAAAAGAATACCTGCATCGATGGTTGAATGGTCTAATAATTCACTCTCGCGATATACTGGGATTGCCGGTGAGGTTAGAATAGGGTGTACTAGGGGTGGATTTTCTTAAATGGTTATTCATGCTATCTTTCGTTATGCAAATGTGGGTACATTCCCTCTAAGCTTAACCCTCCTCACACCTAACAAATTAGTGTTATCAGTACATACGCGTACAACCCAAACGGGCAGTAAGACGCGGCGCTAAAACTAAAACTAAAATACTTCAATTTATTCACACGTCAAGATATTTGATCTGTAGCTGTCATTTTTGATAGATATTATCAATACTTATAAAATAACACTAATAATATAGCCATTAAAGAATATAATTTAGCCGCAAATAAATATGTTTGTATTTTCCGAAAAGAAAATTTGAAAATTGAAAATTAGACTATACAAACTAAATAATGCATATAGTTATTGATAATAGTTTGTTTAATTACATTCGAATGGTATTAATAATTAATTTTCCATTTAAAATCACAACGTATCTCAAGTATCCAGAGCTTTAGTGGCTATTTGGTTTATACCCTCCTCCTACACAAATACAATCCCACATCGTAAAGTAAATCCCAGATATATTTACTGTCCAGAAATTTAGAGCCGGAAAAGAAGCTCAGCGTCAAAAATATACGGGCAAAATAAAATATCTGGTAAGGAGTGATACGGCACATTGGAGTTATCCTTAGGAAGAGACAGGAGGTCATGTGTTACGATACGGATCAGCTCTGACCGTGCCGGTGATAAGACGCGGTGCTAAAAAAAAGCTCTGACCGTCTTTAACAGACGTACACACGGCTCGTTTGTGAAATACCTAAGTTGGGGAGATGGGGGGGAGGGAACGTTATCTAAGGTATATATTTCTTTTACAGTTTTTATAGCAAAACTCTTTTTTGAACAAAATAAACAAATATGGTGTTAGTAAATACGTGGTTTTTTTTAAAAATTTTATACTCATCAACAAGTATTGAATATTTGTCAAGGGCATCGTGTAATTTAAACATTAATTTTTATTTTTATTTTAAATGTTTATCATGAAATAACGCTATGCTTATGGCAGATATTCACTAACTGTTGGGATTACTCTATATAAAAGATCAAACGAAATATCTCTACTGAAACAATATTTAATTTAATTTGGAAAACAATTATTCGTATTAGATTAACTGCTAACATATTGACCTTAATTAATATTCTCTTACACCCTGTCTTAGTGAAAGAGCACTGAGACGCGTTGCGGACTTTTAGAAATCCCAGATTATTAAAAAAGTAGTTGATAAGTTCTAATATATTTTTCAACAAAATGTAGGCGAAAATTATCAGCAGAATACTAACCAGTTGAAACGTTTAAATTTTGGATTCAAAGTTTAAATAAAAATAACGAACATATACGTTAAACCTTGTACTTTTGAGATTAAAGCGAAAAGTTATAATCATAGATAACCCTTCCTTTATCAAACAAAGCCATGTTTTGATAGGGTCACAACAGAACATTTTAAGATGATGTAAGAATGTTTTATAGGGTTTTATGTAAGCTATTACATATTTGTTTTAAACACATTGGACTTAAAGAAAATTTAAACTTTTTAACTGGTAGAACTTTCTCCATAAATGTTTGTGAAAACAATATTAAAACATATCAAATCACTTCTAAAAATTCTGCACAACTTCTCAGTGCTATCACACGGAGTACCCTTAAGATTATTCCTATTCACATACAATTGCCATTAACTCCAATAATGCAACGTATTGAAGAGATGTGTCTAAACACATTGGTGCAAAGTAATATACCAAATAAAAGCGCTCATCCCAAAGTACCATCGTGAATATCTGACTCGACAAAGTTCGGTTAAGTGGCCATGTTGCCTTCAGGGCCTCTCTGTGACTTTGGCACCCATGACGTTTACATTATACTGTCTGTCTGTCTGCCTCTATCTTTCGCTTTGTCGGGGCCAACACTATCTACGAGAGGAAATTAAATTTACACCCCAAAGCTTCAAACGTCAAACACATCTGTTAGAACCTATCAAAAGCATTCTTTTAAATTTAAGACTTATATCTTGAACTTTAGTCTTTGATCATTCGAATAAAACTTTTTAATAAATTATTGATTATGATTATTTTAAATTATGTTTTATTTGTTTATTCTCGCCCAAAATACAAATTATTTATCTTATTTTTTGCATCTAAGCTTAAAATAATGTAATTATAAATTAAATTAAAAACCCTACCAGGGGTGATTTATAATAGATTATCAACCACATTATTAGCTGAGTTCATTAAAACGTATTTATTTATTTTAATTTCTTTGTTTATCGTTTATTACTGGATATTCTCATTTCTAAACTGATGGGAGAGGCATGTAGAGTTTTCAGAAAGCTTACCCATATTTTTGGGAGGGAGAGTCGGATACCGTTTAAGGCAAAATTACACTTAGTTCATCGAGCCAGGATACCAACCCCGAGCTTACAATTTATATAAAACGAGGTTGACTACTTAACTCATTTGCTCCCATTGTTAACACTAGTAACAGTTTAAAACTAGAGTTTTTTTAATAACATAGGACACCCAATTCAAACAATGAGAATATACGCTGGACACACACTTGTAAATCTGTGAGACACATAGAAAGGATTTCCACAAACAAGGCTGGATACAAAACCTGTTTGAAACTCTGGACTACGTATGGGCCATTTCACTCACTGCTACTAGTCAATCTATGTTCAGAGTAAGGGGTACTTTTAGATTCATTTCCCCCTACTATATATTAAATTCACATCTATTTTAATTTTAATTCCTTTGTCATTATTTGTCGTTATTCCTCTAGTGACAAATATTTTTTTTTAGTTTGAGTGAATAGTTGTACCTTTTTAGATTCATAAAATAAAATAATACTGTTTTTGAAAGTAAAGAACTGGGTATATAGGCTTGCTAATTTGAGTTAAGGTGTTTTACAGGCTAGGCAATTGGTAAAAACTTCCTACAAGACCACACCTCACTTCACATGACCACCGACGTGGGTCTGCTAGTTTTTAAGGCTAACGCTCTGCATAGAGTAATTATTTTCAAGTAAATTACACTTGCATATGAACTTGTACTTATGTTTTCCAATCTCCCTCCACGCTAATGGGGGATCACTTATTCTAGAATAAACCTTCCTCATCTCTAACACATTATAATTAGTACATACACATATAATCAGAGCTCGCAGTAAGACGCGGTGCTAAAAATGAAATTTTAATGGAGATAAATAAACCAGCCTAATAGCTGAACAAACCATTTCCCTCTGTCTCAGTATTGTTCACTCCATGCACGAACGGGTCGCGTAAATTCAGGGGAATGGATGATAAAAGTAATATGGGGAGGTCCTGTCCCTTGTGTACCGATTTAAACCCAGCAATTCAATCTTGCCAACCTCTTCCTCTCTTCTCTAAGAGATATAGAGAGAGTCTCTCCCTCGTGACTTATCCTCCAGCAGCGCTCCACTCGGACACCTGCGTACCTAATAGAACACATGTTCGCTGGTTCAGTACCATCTTCTAGCATTATGAAGAGAAGATGTCGACTTTAACAAAGAATTAGTTGAACGAAAGGAGGAAAAATTACACTTTAAAGCGGGGGTGGGGGGGGGGGGGGGACTTAATTTATCTGACCCCAGTTCTCACGATTATAGCTCTGTATTAAATATTTTAATAACATTCTCAAAAACGTTAACGACAAAAATCTATAAATGTGTTTTCAATTATATGTATTAAATAACAGCTGTTAGCGTACAAGGTTATTATTTTAAAAATAAAAACTTTATGAAAATCTTTTTATAATTTATTATTATTATTATTAGCACCGCGTCTTACTACCCGTTCGGGTTATACGCACTTAGGCTAATGTGTAATGGTAGGGTGATTGTGAGATGAAATGAAGGACCTACAGTTTAACGTGGAATCCGAACCATGGTGGAGGCCTGGCATTCCCCACATTCACAAGATGTCTTGTCAGAGGTGAAGGAAGGGTTTGGTAATCAGATAAATCCGTGCTGGGACCGAGGATTGAACCCCGGCCACCAGCACAGAAGTCTGACACCTTACCCCTAGACCATCAGGTCACCTACTACAATTTAATATATTCTGTGAAGTGCTTGGACCAATCAATAATTTCAATAACTATCCACGTTTAATTAAGCTAATGAGGCAGGAATGAGTAAGGTAGAATTTAGAGAAAATATACAAGCATTTTAGTTGAGGTAAAGTAAGAAACCATTTAGGGTAAAAGGAAGTAGCACTCTCAGTACACTCAGCCAGAACTCTAACTCCAATCTCCCCGTCATCAACAGTCTAGTCTATTACAAGAAGGACGTCTTAGACCATCCGACCACCGAAGTGGGTGAGGGTTTAGTTGCAGGACTCTGTATATTTTTTGTGTCTAAAATCCCACCCATATAAGGAACCAGATTTCTGAACGCTATCCTCTCTCTTGTTACAGAATGGTTACCCGGCGCGTCGTCGTTCCCTGGTGGATGACGCCCGTTTCGAGACCCTGGTCGTCAAGCAGACCAAGCAATGCGTTTTGGAGGAGGCTCGCCAGAGGTCCAATGGTGAGTCATAATGACCGACTGAAGAGGAGCTAATAAATCCGTGCATGACATCGTTTTACGGGACAAAACCCCGCTGCCGAAAACCTAATTTTCGAAAAATAATATCAACAAAGAATATTTACATACGCAAATGAAGATTTAGATATGTGTGTATAAATAACTTAACTGGTTTGGATTTTTTTTAATACTACTAAATATATGTTTTAATTCATTATATTCTTCAAATTCAGCTTCACACAATTTTTCTCTTTCTTAAAATTGCCAAGATGAGCACAAGATTCTACAATTATTATTAAATAATAAAATGATCCGTTATTAAAATATCGTGACAACAAACACATGATGCACAGTATTTTAATATATCGACATATTTTTGTTTTAAACTATGACATCTATCTAAATACTGTGCATTCTCAACGATTGAGCGATGAAGCTGAATCTTAAAGAGAACGCACTGTAGTAACCAGGGTTATCTAACCGGGAGTGGGTGGGTTAAATGGGGAAGATCTCCTAAACGTCCCTTTCTTACAGAAGACATTCTTTCTGAAGCCACAAGGCGATGATACTATAGTTTGCTTTCGGTTTAAATTAAGTATTACAGAGTCTATATTATTTTGTTAACAAATCACAAGATATATTTTGTAACTGTTGTGTGTTGAAGTGGATCCCCAAAACTCCGTCCCCTGGCAGTGGCCGCTATATGTATTACATGTTGCATGTTCTATGTTCCATGTGGCACGTTCTTGTTATTGTGGCATGTTGTATGTTTGTCGTGATATGTAGATGCTGCGGAAGAACGGGTCTGCGAGAATGTTGTGGTCGTCCAAGAAGCTAAGACCATCTCACCCGAACAACAGGTGTTCCCAGGTACAACTACCACTATTTCATTCGTCTCTACTTAAGGCGGTATCACACTGTCACATTTAATTTTTAAGAGTTATTTGAGAAAATGTATATGATGCTTTGATAATCACTAAAAATGTTTGAGTAAAATAATATATTTTACAGAACTCTTATAACAATAATTATCTTATATAATATAGGCTACTGTGGGGTTTTATCCAATAATAATATTTAGCACCGCGTCTTACTACCCGTTCGGGTTATACGCTTTAAGTACTAATTACTCTAATGGATTAGGAATTGGAATTGGGAAGGTTGAATTAGAGGAAGTGAACCCGCATTTGCGTGGAGGGAGAGTGGAAAACCATGTAGGAAAAACCACCCCCAGTTCGCCCGACCGAGATTCGAACCTCGATCTCCCCGTCCTCAGCAGTCGAGCGGCTCAACACGACTAACGCGTTTGCCAACTACGCCACCGAGGCGGGTGTTTTATCAAAGAAAATGGTGGTATATTAAATTTTAATCTTAAATGCAAAGCAATTAAAAATGTAATTGTTCAACACACAAGACACAAACTCCACAATTAAGCTATAGAATAGGTATGTTTTTTTTAATCTTAATTAATAGAGAAACTTTTGTGATCAAAAATTATTTCATGGTCCATTCATAAATATTTTGAAATAGTTGGCATCCATTTTTGTAATTACAAATATTTCATAAACTTTTAAAAAATGTGATGTAATGTAATATCACCCTTATCAATATTTTAACAAAGACAGACACCATTCGATTGTTTCACTATATTTCGTATATGAAATGACCTTATCTCCAGGTTATATAACTTGAGGTAACTCTTATTAGAGGACGTACTTATAATAAAATTACATTTTTTTTTATCACAGCGTCTTACTACCAGTTTGGGTTTTACGCTTATGTACTTATTGCACTAATGCCAGAGATGAGAAAGAATGAACGAAGAGAAATTGTTCCTACCTCTGTACTGAGGAGAGTGGAGAACTAGTTAGGAAAATACCCCACAGTAGACCCAACCAGGATTCAAACTCCGATATCCCTATCATCGACAGTAAAGTATATTTCGAGTGATGCCTTAGGAATATTTGATTACCAAAACGGGTAGTAAAAATATAGGCTACTCTTTTGTGATTATAGATTTACTATAGAAACACAAAATTAATATGTACTAAATCAAGAGGTTTTTTTGTACACTTTACTTCTTGAATTAATAATCACAAAATAAGTTCATATTCTCGCTGCAGCTATTGGTAAGAATCGTGACCCTACATTTTACAAAGAAAAAATCCTTTGTTTTAAAATTAAATAGATTTGCTGTGTGTGGAAAAAATTAACTATTTTTAACATAACAATAACTTTCCATGTGAGTAAGGATTGAGAAAAAAATATGTTTTCCTTAATTAAAATTAATAACCGAGAATAGATAAATTATTTGAAACGGAAACCTGCTCTGGTTCTCAAGTAAATAATTGTGGAATCAAACATTATTTATGTTACATACAAATAATATATATTATGTATATATATGTAACATATTTTTCAGGTAACCCTGTGTGCATTATCCTCAGTTATTAGCTCGATATGGTGTATGTGTAATTTGTTGTTAAAATAACGTGTTTGTTTGTATATATGTCGCATGCATACGTGTTGTATATGTGTGTGTGGTGTTTATGTTGTATTCAGAGCCTAGTCAGGTGAATGGGTATGAAGAGCAAGAGACGATGGTTGAACCCGAGACCTTTCATTCAATTCCCGATACGGAGCAGCACCTTACCAACGGTCACCACGAATCTGAAGGTGTGTACACGAGTCAAACCAGATGAAAGATTGAAATATATCTACAAGTTGGAGCCTCATAGATAGAAATCCCCTTTTACGGCACGGGCGTTTATGACGGAGTGATAAGGGGGTAATAAACCCCCTCCCCACCAATAATCTGCAAAAAACGAGAAGCTATTTGTATCGTAAAGGAAACAATGAATTGTTTCGATTTAAAATTTAAAATAAACGTTTGGAGTAATGTATTATCGACTGAGGTAGCTTTAAAAAAAAAACTAAATCCCCTAATTATTATTATTATTATTATTATTATTATTAGCACCGCGTCTTACTACCCGTTCGGGTTATACGCACTTACGCTAATGTGTAATGGTAGGGTGATTGTGAGATGAAATGGAGGACCTACAGTTTAACGTGGAATCCGAACCACGGTGGAGGCCTGGCATTCCCCACATTCACAAGATGTCTTGTCAGAGGTGAAGGAAGGGTTTGGTAATCTGATAAATCTGTGTCGGGACCGAGGTTTGAACCCCGGCCGCCAGCATAGAAGTCAGACACCTTTCCCCTAGACCGCCAGGTCACCCTAAAATCCTCTAATTAATTCCGCTACCACATCGCTAGTGTTATTAATTTGATACAAAATATTTTTTATTTATAATTTAAAGTGAAAATTAGCTAATTCTGCCCCTCCTCATATATACCTATGAACAACGGAAAATACGTGCCAAACGTCAACTTAAATTGATTATAAAACTAAAGTGGTCTATCAGTCACGTTTTAATAAGAATTAAATTTGATTACTGTAGGTAGACGGTTTCAAAAAGAGTGCTATATCTTAACCCATGTATTCACGTCCAAACGAATGACGTCATTCACTATAAAGAAGTTGTACGAACAAAAATCTTAAAAAGCTATTACTTCTTTTGTAGTCCACTTTTCAGAGCTATTTCCTCCACCCTTTCTTCCGCCACTTCTAAGAGCGGAATTACGTTTCCGTCTGTGCAAGAGGGGTGAAGTTTTGTGCAACTCATAGCAATTAGTCTATACGAGGGGAGAGAAGGAAGATAAAAGGTCAACTTGGTGCAATAAAATGAGCCGTCGGAATGTTTTTAACGTAGATAAGGGATATACAAGTTTCAATGAACATCGATCCGGTGTCCAGCCCTTTGAACGAGTGGCTAGGATGGAAAAATGCAGGTCTACGATATCCCTTCATCGATTCCAGACTGTGTCTAGTAGAATATATATTATGTATTTAAAGTGAGAAGAGGTTCCCTCCAACAATGATTCCCATGACTCTACCAAACCGATTTCCATTATCCTTTTTTATTATTAATGAAAGCTTCAAGGATTATTATTACAAGGTGTTCTGTCTTACGACAAATCCATTCCTTTTGTCAGTGAACTTAGACCACCATTGCCCCCTGTCCTTTGCCTCCTCTTTCAGTTCCCAGAATGTTCTTCTTTCCTTTAAGTAATCCACTAGTTGAATCCTCCTTCTCCCTAGACTCCTCTTTCCCTCAACCTTTCCATCTACGACGTCATGCATAAGATAGTTTCACCTAAGGATATGTCCGATCCAGCTTATTTTGTACCGAAGATTCACATTACAAATTATTCTCTTCTCACCCACTCTTCTTAGTACTTCTTCATTTGTCACCCTGTCCGTCCGTCTGATGTTCTTAAGTCTTCTCCAGCACCACATTTCTAAGTTATCCAGTACTGCTTCTTACTATCCTTTTGGTTTATACGCCTAATGCTCTAGGGGTGAAAAGGTTGAATTTAGAGGAATTGTGCCTGCATTTGCGCGAAGAAATCGTGGGGAAATTGTTTAGGAAAAACCACCCTCAGTACACCCGACCAGGATCGAACTCCGATATCACCGTTATCAGCAGTCTAATCTACTGCGAGAGTGATGTCTTAAGTCATGTGGGCAACGATGCGGGTCATGCAGTTGTTAAATAATTTATTTCTTATAATTTGAAGCTTTTATTTTAAAATATATCTGTATATATTGGACTAAGAAATGTCTTAGCGGTAATTTATTACATATATATTTGTAGAGAAGAACGAATGAAAATACATTGAAGAATATTTCAGATCAAATCTAATCTTGCGTCAGTCGAAACGATCAAATTGAATTATATATTTTTTCATTCAAGAGTATGGGAAGGCCTCACAATAGAAGTGAAATACTTAAAGAAATGACAACGGATGGAAAATGTTCTTTTCTGCTTTCTTTAAGTTAAGCTTTGTTCTGTAGATATGATTTTTACCATACTAGAAAATAAATAAAAATCTACCCCTAGTCTGTGAGCAGTAAATTTTAACGCTAATAGTCCTAGTATCTTATAGGTAAGTTTGACAAATTGCACTATTTAAATCTAAAAATACCCGAACGGGTAGTAAGACGCGGTGCTAAATAATAATAAAAAAATCTATTAATGAAATTAAAAGTTTGTTTGTATGTCATAAGCATTAAGCGATATCTACCGCACGCTAAGTTCTAATTTTTTTTAAAAATTAGTAGCCCCTATGAACTAACGTATGCACTAATAAGCCGGAAATTTAAATTTTGACTAGATTTTTTTTAAATAATTAAAAAACTGGAAGGGTCCCGGACAACGTAGGGATTAAAGGTAACAGCTTTAAAGTCACATTCCAGGTGCAACCGTTAAATTAAAAGCATCTCTACTGGGCAATGCCAGGTATTTCAGCCAGTTGACTATGACATACAATAGACAGCCATCGGGTACTTCGGCTAGTTGACTATGAAATACAATAGACAACCATCGGGTACTTCAGCCAGTTACCTATGCATTACAATAGACCACCATCGGGTATTTCGGCTAGTTGACTATGAAATACAATAGACAGCCATCGGGTACTTTGGCTAGTTGACTATGACATACAATAGACAACCATCGGGTACTTCAGCCAGTTACCTATGCATTACAATAGACCACCATCGGGTACTTCGGCTAGTTGACTATGAAATACAATAGACAGCCATCTAATTGAAACAAGAAAAATAGTAATTTTATTTTAAATACATACACCTCTTTTAACCTGTAAAGTCATCATCATCATCATTAATTGTTTCCATCCGGTAGCCGGGACAGTTTAGAAAAACGCCTCCATCTTTCTCTACCCTCCTATCATTCTTCTCCTTTTACTCTCACATTTTCTCTTATCTACTACTCCCATCGCTTTCTTGATCTCCCTTGTGGTCTTTTTCTTATATATATTTCATCTCCATCACTTTTTTTAGTATTCTCTCTTTTTCCATCCTCATTACATGACCATACCATCTCAGATATGCTTCCTCTACTATCTCATGTACTCCCACTTTTTCCTGGATAACTTCATTCCTAATCTTGTTCCTCCTCGTGACAGCTAATATGCTCCTTACATTCGTCATTACCATAGTACCACGTTTCCTAGTCTACCCTATATGTCGGAGAACCTGTGAAGAAGCAAACTTAAATCAAACCAGTCCACTGGTATATCTCTTTATTTACCAGTACACCCCCGCCAGTGTAAATTTTTGTGTGACGAGAATGTTCCGTCTCCAGATTCCGATCTGACCGAGGAAGAGATGATCCTGTCAAATGCGGCAAGTGAGAGCAAGGAATCTGAAGAAGCCATCCAGAAGGCGGCCCTCGTCCTCCATATGCGTGAGGGACTTAACTCCCTCGCCAGGATACTCAAGAGCATCGAGGTAAGCGAATACTTAAAACGACCGTATTTACAAACTGTGAAGAACTGCAAGACTATAATGTCACATGCGAGAGATAGAGAAAACAAGATATGATTAAAGATATTGATTTTCAAAAATGCTCTAAAAAAATATTTGAAAATTACCTTATAGGAATTTGACCTAAAGAGAAATCATATTTTACACCATTTACTATGTAAATAAGTTTGTGAAATGTATTCAAATAATAAAACTATTTTTAAAACTCACATCCCAAGCAGATTATCTTGAATGACATTCTTACGGAGCTAGAGTTCGATTTTAATCCAAGAGCTATACAAATTACTGGATCTGATTAAACGTATTCATACGTCAAATCATCTGATTTTCAGTTGTCCCATTTTAAGATAGATATTATCAATACCTATAAAATAACATTAATAATATAGTAAAATGTTATCTCTGATCTGGTTGAGACCTCAACCCTTGTCCCAGAGGAGTGGCCGTGGAATCTTATTTTGATGGGGGAGAGGCGGGGGGTGCCAAGCAAGCTAAAGAAGATTTTTCTACCCACCTCTCACTCCCCGTTATTAGGAGTAATCTTCACCAGATTTTTTTTTTTAATTTGGATGCTCTTAGAAGAAAATTTTGAAATCTGTTTCTTTCTAGAAAATATTTGAAGGGGTCTTCCTCCAAAAGTTTTTGGAAATTGAATGCATCTTAAAGTAATTTGATGTTTGATTTAAGGCCATCTTTCAGCTTCATATTCGATAATACCAGAGGATTTTAAATATATCTAGGTGGAAGGCTATATTCCAAGGTGGGGCCAAGTGCTCCACTATCCAACCCCCCTCTCCCGATTCCACCACCCCTTGACCCTGAGTGTCGTGTTTTCCAGAACTACGGCGGTGGACTGACTCACCTAGAGACGCGCCCGTCCAAGCGCCCCGGCATCCAACTGGATGTTCTGGTCAAGGTGGACATGTCTCGCCGGTCTTTGCTGCTCCTGATCAGGTCCTTGAGACAGAGCTCCTCCTTAGGTGGAGTCACCCTCCTGTCTGACAACAGCGTCAGCGTGAAGGACCCCTGGTTCCCCAGACACGCCTCCGAGTTGGACAGCTGCAACCATCTGATGACCAAGTACGAGCCAGAGCTCGACATGAACCATCCCGGCTTCGCCGACAAGGCGTATAGGGAGAGGCGCAAGACTATTGCCAACATTGCTTTCTCCTACAAGCAGTGAGTACTACAAACACTACTGTTAGCGGCCATCCAGAAACTACCTAACGCGATTGAGAAGGGGTACAGGGGAGCTATAATGCATCCATGTTGCTACATGGAGGGGGAGAATAAAAAAAATCATAATAAAATGTTACGTGGTTTACGGATGACCCCTTGGCAGGGATATAAGTTGACTATTAGCCTGAGCCTTGCACGACACAACACCAATAACCCTATTTACTCCTTCTCTTAATACCTATCAATGAGGGGGCAAGGAAAGGGGGATGTTCTACACAAAGCTGTACCCAGAAATGTTTTTATATTTATTTACTGAAGCCATAGTTTAATCAGACCGGGTAAGATCGCATGCTACCTTCCTTGGTTCTCCCATGGTGTAACTTAGGTTTCGGCACCCTTTTTGGGCCTCGATCGACTTCCAAACTTATCAAAGGCCTTGCGATCACTCATCATTTTTCCACTTTTACTTTTGCTTTTTGTCTATAGGCCTACATCTTATATTTATTCCTTAACTTCAATGTTTCCTAATATATTTATTTCTCAGCCTTTATATAAAAAAATTAAAAAAATAAAATGTACATTTCAATACTACACTATTCAATGTCTTATAACATTACAGACCTATTAAAGTTATGTTGGTCTCACTCAAATACTATTAGAAATTACTTGATACATTTGCGAGTTTAAAAGACTCGAAATATCGACTTTAAATGTAAATGTAGCTTTCTTACATACTCGACTAAAAATTGTCGTGAGCTCGACCAGTTGCCGACTCCTGCTATATTTGATAGCGTCATAATGTGACCAGTCAACGGAGGACCTTTAAATCTAAACAGTGTGCGTGTACACTGAAACAGCATCCTGAACAATCTATACCCGTCATGAGTGAGCTATATTTTATGTTTCATCAGACAATACCCCTCCACGTAATTCTGGCCGTGTTCCTTACAGCGGCGACCTTATTCCTCACATCGATTACAAGGAGAGCGAGATCTCCACCTGGACCGCCGTGTTCAACACCGTCGTGGACCTCTGCCCCAAACACGCCTGCATAGAGTACCAGCGGGTGTTCGCCTTGTTGAGGAAGGAGGGCATCTTCTCCGCAGACCGCATCCCACAGCTAGAGGAGATGTCTAATTTCATGAAGAGTGAGTTCTGATAAAAAAAAATATCCTTCTCATCGGCTTGAGATTCAGTACTTTACTGCAATCGGCCCTTGTTGGATCCTTGATAAGCACACTCTCGAGTATTGGTGTGAATACGTGGAAATAGATCTTCAAACCAATTTTAATTTAAAGCACCCTTTGGAGAGAAAAAAAGCCTCCATTGTGTCAGTCTGCAAGTGAGTTATACCGACTAAGCGGACACTGCATGTTGGTGAAGATAGTGCCAACATTTTGGGATATAGGATGTCATGTGACCAGCACAACGAACCTAACGCCGTTAAACTCAGCCTTCTAGATCGTAACTGCTACTTATTAATTCAAGTAGCCTCTCAATTGTCCTCACGAGGCTGAGCTGACCCCATTCCAGACCCACTGCTTTACAGAAAAATCTATAAGCCCCGGGAATCGAAATTGGTACTTATGGATCTGAAGCCAGGAACTCTGATCACTAGGCCGCAAAGGCGATCTGAGAAAATACAGACTTTTTATTGCGGTCAGGAGTGATAACAATTTACTATTTGCGTACAGCCCAAACGGGTATTAAGACGCGATAATAATAACAATAATAATTTACTATTTCACGAGTACTAATTTATTATATTATTGTATTAATAATATTGACAACTGCAGATCATATGACTTATGAATAAGTGAAAGCAGAACTTCAGTCCAGTTTTCACAGCAAGAGTCTTTTAAAAAATACGAACATATTTGTTTGCGGTCAATACTGATAGCATTTTATTATATTATTAGTGTTATTTTATAGTTATTGATTATATCTATGAAATGTAACCGTTGCAGATGACAGGACTTGACGTATACATATGTGGAAATAGATATAGGAGCGTTTATAGCTGTCAGATATTTATATGAACATTGAACTGTAGTAGTTTCTGTTGTATCTGTATGAAGTCGTGCATGAAGCATGTGGTTTGAACCTTTCCATCCAAGAGGTCTCGATTCATGTCCGACCGATGCCAGCAGAAACACTTGTTTAAATGATCTAGACCTGAGTACAGACGTTTCAGTCCAAACGACTGCTCCTAGGGCTCCTCCACTAAGCGTTGTCTTGTTTTCCAGAACATACCGGCTTCTCCCTGCGTCCTGCCGCCGGTCTGCTCACAGCCCGAGACTTCTTGGCCAGTCTGGCTTTCCGCGTCTTCCAGAGCACCCAATACGTCCGACACACCTCCTCCCCCTACCACACACCGGAGCCGTGAGTATACTTCTTCACTTCAAACATAGGGAGAAGCATTGCTTTATATGCACTGATTTTTGTATGAATCTCATTCTGGAAGACCTTATTTCAAACCAGAATCCTACCGTATTGTGGTATTTTGGTAAGAGAACGGACTTCTTACAACTGTTCCGGAAGGCCTTTTTTCCTACCAAAATACTACTAGACAGAAGTATTCTGATACAAAATAAGGTATTCCAGAACGAACTTCCAACTACTGTTCTGTAAGACCTTTCATCCTACCAAAATACTACTATACAGAAGGATTCTTGTATGAATTAAGGCCTTCCAGAATGGGCTTCCTACCAAAATCAGGGTAGAGAATAGTGGTTTTCAAGCAGCATGAAGGAAACAGTTTATTATAAAGAGCACATCTCACAGCTGACTAACCGGAGAAATTAGATACAATATTACGCTCGAACCAGAACAATGCAGTTTTTTGCATTATTCACGTAACAAAGAAGTTGTGATCAATTTAATAGTTTTTTTTTTTGCGTATTAGCGTATCAGATAGTGAGACTCATTGCAGACTTATAGAAATCCCGAATTATTTAAGAAGTTATTTGATATTTTAAAATATTGTTTTCTACAAAGGTAGGTGCAAATTATCAGGTTTTCGAAGAATTTAAATCTAAAAAAAAATAATCAACGTAGGTTTACACGAAAATTAGTACTTTTGATACTAAATCAAAAAGTTAGAAAGTTATAACCAGCCTTCATCTAACAAACAAAGTCATGTTTTGATAGGGCCACAACAAAATTTTTAAGATGTGGGATTCTTTTATAGGGTTTTATGTAAGTTATCTTAAGATTTTTTATTCTATCTGACCTTTTGAACTGGTCAGATCTTTTACCCACATTTCGGTGAAAACATTATTTTAAAATATTTAGCCCCTTCATAAATAATCGGGGATTTCTAAATGTCTGCGACTCTTACACTGCTCTACTATGTAGCAGTTTCTTTTGAATTATATTTTCTAGTATCTAGAAAATCTCTTTCCATGAACGTTTCCTTAGTAACTGTGGTTTAATACTCCGACGTTAATTAATTAGATGTTAGGGATAAAGAAGTAAAAACGTAGAACAGCTGAAAGTGAGCCAAGTCGACGTTATCCCCTGTCAGATCCAGACCTACATCATGGGGCCAAACCTTGAGTCGAGCTTTTTTATTTTCACCCAAACCAGATTTATTCATGGTTTTTTTTTACAACTGTTAACACCGCGTCTTACTACTCGATAGGGGGATAAGCATTTGTACTGAATTACGCTAATGTGTTAGGAATGAGAAAGGAGAAGTCAAAGGAAATGTACCCGCGTTTGCTTGAAGGGAGAGTGGGGAAAACCATTTAGGGGAGAAAACACCTTCAGTACAATATTATTATTATTATTATTAACACCGCGTCTTACTACCCGTTCGGGTTATACGCACTTACGCTAATGTGTAATGGTAGGGTGATTGTGAGATGAAATGAAGGACCTACAGTTTAACGTGGAATCCGAACCACGGTGGAGACCTGGCATTCCTGGAATGTAACAAAATCTAAACAAGTTCACGTAGAATAAACCTTGTAGCTTTATCGACGCATTTGTTATCAAGTGCCCTCACTGCCCCTTTACCCCCACCACCCCGTCCTCCACCCGCCTCAAAATTGCCGCTGGTGTTGCCTAAAAGCCAATCACACGGCACAACTGCTTTCTCTAAGTTCATTATAAAGGGGCGGCAGGTTAAAGGGAGGGGGGGGGCGTGTATTAATGACGAAGCCAATATTCTCGTGTCATCACTAAAAGCTCGACCTAATTAGTCGTGAATCTAGTAAGCGAGGCTATTTGCCACCTGTTAACTTCATTATGCCCCAACTCTTGTCTACATTCTGTGACCTTCCCTTCTCACCTCTCTATTTCCCTTACACAGTCCAATTTTCATAAGAATGCCAGAAAAAAATAACTTTTTTTAGGCCAGCATTGATAACATTTTACTATAAACTTAATGTTAAATTTATAGGTATTGGTGTTATATAACAAAATTGACAGATGCATATTATATAACTTGATGTCTGAGTAAGTGAAGTCAAGCTTGGAGGTCTGGGGGTAAAGTGCTCCCCTCAGGACCCGATGTAGGTGGGTTCAAACCCTTTTCTTGAGCGATAAAAATCCGTAGCACGACTTCCTTCGGAGGGTAAGTAAAGCTGTAGGTCCCATGTTGATTGTGGAATGTATAAGAACCCTGGAAGCTATGTTAAAATACCATTACCGGCAAAATTAGTGAACCCTTTCACTCTAGTTCATATAAATTATCGTGTGCTGATATAATCAGTTCAGCCATTATACGTTAAATACCTCAAATAAATAAAAAAATAAAAGAATACGTGAAAGTCAATCTATTAACGTTTTCTGACTGTCAGTTAAACACCATCCTATGAAGATTCAGCTGTAGCTATACTTCGTCCACCCTAAACAAGACCACCAAAGTTAGCAAAGCTTTTAGTGAAGAAACTTGGGTAGTCATATATTTCTTTGAAAATGGAGAATAAGTTTTTTTTAATATGTGATATTAGTCGTCTTTTCTTGTACTGTAGGAGGGCGTGGAGGACAACTTACACATTGACTGAGCCTTCTGCGTTTTGTGGGATTTTTTTAGCTTGGAAACGAGATCAAAGTTTGTCAATAAGTATTTGAATATTTTGTAAATACGTTTATTATGTAAATTAAACTTTCAGTTATAATTGTACATCTGATTAAAAAATATGTAATGGATTTGTTCAGGGACTGCATCCACGAACTTCTGGGTCACATGCCCCTTCTTGCCGATCCCAGTTTCGCTCAATTTTCCCAGGAGATTGGTTTGGCTTCGTTGGGCGCCTCTGACGAAGAGATCGAGAAGCTCTCGACGGTGAGTTTCACTGGCGCATTCTGGTTGACTGGCACGCGGGCTTTCTTAGATACCACTTGAATAATAAAATATTATTGAGTGTTTGTCTAAGAAAAGTGTATGAGAACTAAACTGTCGAGTGTCTAATAGCCATGGTGTTACAGGTTTACTGGTTCACGGTGGAGTTTGGTCTGTGCAAGGAGCACGGCGAGGTGAAGGCTTACGGCGCGGGTCTGCTGTCCAGCTACGGCGAGCTCCTACACGCCATCTCCGACAAGCCCGAGCACAGAGCCTTCGAACCTGCCAAAACCGCCATCCAGCCCTATCAGGACCAGGAGTACCAACCCATCTACTACGTGGCGGAGAGTTTCGAGGACGCTAAGGAGAAGTTCAGGTTTGTACACATTCTGTCCGGATGTTTGTTCGCGATAACTGCCAAATGCGTTGACCTATTTTAACGAAAGTTGGCAGGGACTTTCTTTGAGCCTAGGCCACTGACAAGTAAGAAACAGACTCTCAACTTTACGGGGGGTTTCACTGCGCTCCTTTTGCCAGCTTGAGTTCTTCAACACTGGGCTTCGCTAGTGTCACTGCTGGGTGATGATAGGACTAACCTTAGCGATCCTAGTGTTGAAGGACTCAAGCTGACAAAAGAAGCGCAACCATTTTAACCTGGAGGTTGAGTATTTAGATATATTATTTGTCGGTGGCCTAAGCCGAACAACATGCACATGGTTTTTCAATCCGGCTATCCGTTTTAAGAAGGCTGTAGCTCAAAATAGGTTCTTCATGTCATCTCAAGTGATTTGCATTTATAATTCTAAGCAATCGATCAAGTACCTAGGTAGTTTTTTTTATTGTTGACATACGAGTATTATGAAACTGACGTCTTGAACCGCGTGAAGATAGTTTATTAACTATGAATATAACGTATTATTGAATATATTACTCATTTGATTTTATCTAACTTGATCACCAAAGAGAGATTCCAACTTCAAGTCCAAGGAGAAATTATAAGAGGTATTTAAACTTGAAGCCCAAAGAGAAATGTCAAAACTGCAGTAACGATAAGAAAATGGAGGACTCTATGTCTATTGTTTACAGATAGTGACTGGGTCAACAAAATCTGTCATTTAAGAGCTGAGACTAATAATATAATTTCAATATCTTCAAAAAAGAATTTTAAGTCAACATGACTAAAATAAAAACTTGTTATAAAATAATTTAACTTATGCTATGGCTTGGCCTGTGTAGTAAGATTCTAGTATGAAGGAACGTTTAGAAAATATAAACGTACACCGTCTAGGCCTTGGGTCCAAGTCCAGGTATAGATGAGTGTGGTCATGACGTCACGTTTTCTACAGGGGTGAACTTTGAGGAAAATTGTAGGAAATTGTGTGCAAGTTAGAGGAAATGTTTTATTTTGCCCTGCTCCCTGAGATTGGGAATTGTAAAATAAAACATTTCGTACCATCCCATGACTTGCCCAACTCCTACAATTTCTATCTGACGAGTGAGACTCAATGTAGGAACAATATGCTTACAGGAAGTGGGTGTCTACCGGGATGACGAGGACCTATGAGGTGCGTTATAACCCCCACACTCAGAGAATAGAGGTTCTGGACTCTGTAGACCGACTAGATAACGTCATCACTCAGATCAACACCGAGATGCTGCACCTCACCAACGCCCTAGACAAGCTGAAGGCGACGTTATGCTAAAATAAAACTCGTACATTAACTATTACATCATTCATTTCCCTCCCTGGACTCTACCAGGCACCTATCGCACTGTTTCAGAACTACAGGGGGTTTCAATTGTTGTTTGTCTATCAAGTGGGACTGTGCCAGTCACACAATTTAAACCAACATGCCACGAGTCTTTTCAAAAATTGATTTGTTATTTCAACGAAAGATTTGGTTCTGCTATACGTGTCTGTCTCTTTGAAATTTCTGTAATGTTTACCTCCGTGACAAGTCGGCTTTAGTCTCAAAATATAGAATCGTCAAAATCGATTTTAAATGAGAAGTTCTGTTCAACGAATCATGGGCGGATGATATTTTAAACTGACCACGTAAAACTATGTGATACAGCAAGCTTTTTTGCATATTAATTGATTATGCACTGTGATAATGGCCTTTGCTGCAAAATTTGTTAACTTAAAAAAAAAAGTTTTTGTAATATTTTAACATTCGAATTTTAATTTAATGTGCAAATAATTTTGTATAAAATATTATAATTAATGAGAAAAGGGTAGTCAATTTATGAGACATAATAAATAATTGTATGGCTTTAAAATTTCAGAGTGAAATCTATTTTAATGTTGTGATATTTTTAGTGGCACGTTCCAATATGACACAATGATAGGAGTTCTTTGTAGTTGTTAGTTGCACATCAGCAAGTTATGTTCCTAATACTATATTTCCCCAAGTTTTATTAAAACGCTAGTCACCAACAGCACGCGACTTGCACCAAGCAGTGTCCATGTGCTATTTGGTAGTATAACTGGTGTTACTGTCAGATGTTACATTGGGTTAAATGTTACCTGCTTTCTGTGGTGCTTCTGGTAGTAGTCTTATACATTCGTTGTACTAGTACAATCTTCAATCAACCTCATCTGTATAACATTCACCTTGTACAAAGACATTATATATTATTATGTGTATAAATTAATTATTAATGTGTCAGTTTTGTTAAGTTTTCTTGATGTATATTATATTGTAAATCGATTTAATTATCTTTAAGATAGTTATTTGTTGGACGAATCCAAATATGAAATGTTTTTAAGCTATTTTGGAAAATTATTTAATTGTACTTGTCTATTAAAAAAGACTGTTTGGAAATCAATAGAAACTTGAAATACCTTGGTTTAATGGACTTAACTTTGCCATCAAGACTTCTTTTTAAACTGACACAATCCCTATTTTATGTATGATTGTGCATAGGCCTATGTGAAGTATAAATGTGTATTTCTATGAAATAATTTAGTTTTAAAAACTTTAAATATTAATTTAAAAATAATTTACTACATTATTTAAAATGTTGTGTGTATTATTTAATTAAAGCAGTGGTACAAATAGGTGTGAGGAATATGCATATTATTTGCGAACCTCTTAAAATAGTATTTAATATCCCCCTGCACCGTCTTCCTACATCTCTCGTTTTTGTTTTACACGTGACTACAATTTTTTTTACTTACATTTATCTGGTTAAATTAACAATTAACTTTATAAATGTCACTGCAAGTTTAAATTTAGAATTATATAATTCCTGTTAAAAGTCTAGTTTATTTAAAACTTTCCAAATATTGAATAGGATTATTATTTAACTTTATGCAAAACTAGTTTTACAAAATCAAATTTTAAGATTTGAAAAGGTGGAAGAAGGTGATATTTAGGTATCAAAACATTTTTTTATTAGCTATAACTCCTCGGATAATAATCCTGATTGCGCTACTATATTAAATAAATATTCCTAACTGAATGAATTTACAATAAGTATAATTATTTCGGTTGGTTTTGTTTTTTTAATAATATGCTGCAGTGTTTTTTTGTCATTATTACAAAATCTATATAAACTGTATTATAAATATATATTTGTTATAAATAGTTTTTATTTTTGTGTCACATCCAAAGAGATAAAAAATATTTGTCATAGTTATGTAATGTATATGCAGTTAAATCATTTATAAAATAATCACAAGGGATTGGTAAAATAGTATATATTTTTCTCTCTTTGCATTAGCATCACATACAATTTATAACAAGCACTCAATAAGCTCTATTCTGATATTTATTCAGTTCACTTAAATGTAACCATAAAAGTAAATATATTTTTGATAATCATGTTGATTTCATATTTCAAATATGTTATTAATGTTTTAATTTTTTTTACTCAATATAATACTGTACTTATGAAAACATAGTAAATAATCTATTTTGTTCATCTGTACTCACATGCAATGATAAATTAATAAAACAACTGCACTGAATATATAATTGTTTTATTAGTATAACGCAGGGGGCATCTATAAGTATGTTTGGTCTTTTTAATTTCTCTTGACACCTCGAAGAGAAAGTATTGTGATCGTCAGAAAAATCTAACTCGATATTTTGATCAATTTCGACGTTTCATGACCCCCTCGAAACCAAAAAAGTTGTTTTCGCAATGCCGTCTGTATGTCTGTCCGTCTATCTGTCTGTACGTGGGCAAGAGCCGAAACTATTTTACCAATTGGGCTCAACCTTGGTATCTGGGTTTTTCATAATGTTCCCTCGAGGTATTCTTTAATAAGACATTAATTTAACCCTAAAATTAAGTGTAGTTTACTGAAGGACAATAAGAGAAACACATTATTTTCTCAAGATTCATTTTAACGATTTTGATTACAATTTATATCTAGACACTGTTGAACATTTTAAACAAGAGAGAGATTCTCATCTACTTATTAAACTGACTTTAAAGATACTTTACACGAGGGAAATTTTTCAATTTTGATCATTTCTCTGCAACTATTTGAGATAGAAAATAACTTTATAATTGTAAAATTATAATCCTATTAAAGATAAAAATCTTTTATTCGAAATATATTTTTATGAAACTTATAATTTCTTAGCTATAGGCAAATATACATTCTTTTTAATTCAAGTCTTTGAAAATAAATTTGATTCGTATCCTCTTTGGCGGATGTTTCTCTTTTCTCAATTTTTCTGTAGCATTGTTCCTAGCTCCTAATGTCGTAAAGTAAGTAATTAAATGTGTATATTATTTCATTTATGATATTTGGTGTAGTGTTTCTACAACAATGTATTTACCTATTATTTCGTTTCACAAATCTTACGAGATTTTAGTAACTGTTTATATTTTTAAGATAAAAGAGGGAGAAAATCTGTGCAGTGCATCGTACAATTTTTAAATATAAAATCAACCTAACTAGAAAGTAACCAAATCTTAAATTATTTTTAAATCTTAATCCTTTATGGATTTAAAAATACGTGACTAAACTTGAAAAGTAGGTAGGCTAAATAAAACATAAATCCCGTTACACACAAGCTATTATCAATTGAGCGGGATAGAATACACCTATTTTCACTTTAAATAGATAGAAAATTTAAAAAAATATTTCCTGCCAAATTAATAACACTAATAATATTATAATGGAATTATCTATCAAAGTTATTTTTCTGAATAAAGATCTTCACTCTATCAAGAATCTTCCATCATTGTTAATTTAAAGTGATTGAAATTTTAAATTCCAAGCATTTGATTGGGTATCAACAGCACATTTTTATTATTATTGATATTTATTGAGAGAATAATGTTTTAAACCAAGTCCCCAATGGTTATTTTCTATTATTACTATTATTATTATTATTATTAGGTGTTCTATCGCACGACAGGTCCATTCCTTTTGTCAATGGACTTAGACCGCCAATGCACCCTGTCCTGTGCCGCCTCCTTTAGCTCCCAGAAGATTCTTCTTTCCTTCAAGTCATCTAGTATTCAAAACCTCCTTCTTAAGATCCTTTTCCCCTCAACATTTCCTTCTATGACGCCGTGCAGAAGACAGTCCCTCCTAAGGATGTATCCGATCCAGTGTGCCCAACCCCTTGGACCACCAGGTCCTGGGTATCAACCCTTTGCTATCCACTTCGCACAGCTATCATCAGGTCTCGTCCATGACAATAATTGAGCGAGGCTTGCGATACACTCTTTGGACTCAACTCTTCCATTCCCCAGTCTTGCTACAAGTCAACTCTTACTTCAAGTGACCTCTTAGTTCAACTGACCGAGCTTGAACCACCGGCCCTCCAAGCCACGCTGCACAACCCTACACCAGCGCCGTCTGGAGGTGACGTCACCATAGCTTGAACTAAAATACTAGTCTGGTGCCGACCTGACCAGCACAATAATTTTCTTTGCACTGAAGAATCACATCCAAAATGGTTCTTTTAACACACACTCTTCTTAGGACATATTCATTTGTCCCCCTGTCTATACACCTGATCTTATCAACTCACTTGATCAACAGGGGAAAATATCAACTTAAAATCCAAGGGAAATTATTGGAGACATTTCAACTTTCTATACATGGAGGCATTATGGGGAGTTATTCTGACTTAAAATCAAAGAGAAAGAAATCTTAAGACTGTAATAACGATAAGAACATGGAGGAAGAGAGGTCTATTGTCCACAGAACTACTAGTAAGACTGTAATAACAATAAGAACATGGAGGAAGCCAGGTCTATTGTTCATAGAACTACTAGTAAGACTGTAATAACAATAAGAACATGGAGGAAGCCAGGTCTATTGTTCATAGAACTACTAGTAAGACTGTAATAACGATAATAACATGGAGGGAGTGAAGTCTATTGTTCACAGAACTACTATTAGGACTGAAGAACTACTGGTAACACTGTATTAACAATAATAACATGGAGGGAGCGAGGTCTATTGTTCACAGAACTACTAGTAAGACTGAAGAAATACTGGTAACACTGTAGTAACGATAATAACATGGAGGAAGCAAGGTCTACTGTTCACAGAACTACTAGTAAGGCTGTATTAACAATAATAACATGGAGGGAGCGAGGTCTATTGTTCACAGAACTACTAGTAAGACTGTAGTAACGATAATAACATGGAGGAAGCCAGGTCTATTGTTCACAGAACTACTAGTAATGTTACACCCTCCACCGATCCTATAGATAAGGCCCCTAAAACTATAGGATAGGAAGGATGCAACAATACATGGAAAATAACAACTGGAAATAGAGTAAAGTTTAGATCAAAATATTCTTTAATTGTCAAAAGTATTAAACAAACACGGGAAAGACGGCCTTAATTCAAAACATCCTATAGCTACTATTCTGAAAGAAAACATTGACTTATTTGCGCAGGAATTCACAAAGTACGCTGGACTTAAGGTCCTTCAAACATAAAGTTATGGCTGGTTACTCATAACCCAAAACAAGACTTAAGGTCTTTCAAAGCGTAAATTAAGAACAAGTTTTACATATGTTCCCATGACATATCGAACGAACTTAACTTGCATTTACGTTAATTCAAAGTACTACAAATTTACATTAGAGTTGGATCAACGTGATCCCAACACAAGGTTAGCTAAGTTAACATAAAAGTTTCTAAGTCGAACGCAATTTCCTCTTTGCGTTGACTATACATTTAACTAATTAATGTAGGCCCCTCGTTCATGACCTAAACAAA